>JBBPCY010000035.1:2033613-2065317 GCA_037974405.1 Brachyalestes nurse | reverse complement strand
AGGTATCAGCCTTTGTTTTGTTTTGTTTATTTGTCGTGTTGACTGTTAATGTTAGAGAACTTTTAATAAAAGTTGCTCAGAGTTGCACACCCTTGTTCCTCCGCTGCGTGTGTGATGACATCATCAAATGACTAGTCGACGCGACTTCGACTATTCTAATCGACTTGAAAAAATCTGGAGTCGTTAATGCCCTAATATGTATGTATGTTTGTGTATGTGTGTGTGTATATACATACATATATATATAGAAGGGCTGGTGGGCATGTTAACGTGTTATTATTGTGTTAACGCATTATTTACTTAACGCCAACAATTATTTTATCACGCGTTAACAGATTTTTTTGAAGATTCTTTTATTTGTAAAGTTTGTTGCTTTTTTGTGTGTTGGGCTCCTGCGTGCGGAGCATCTGGCTCTGCGTCTCGGCTGGTTTTCGCGGGGGTCAAGCAACCCATTACTTTTGTCTATATTATACAAAAGTATTGGGCCGCCTGACCATTACACTAACATGGACTTTTATGACACTGCATTCAGATACATAGACTTCAATATGGAGTTGGTCCCCCTTTGCAGCTGCTACAATGATTCCACCCCCCATGTTCCAGAACTATTAATCCAACATCAGTACCTACTGTTGTGGCTGAACACGATCAAATCCTCACAGCAATGTTCCAACCATAGTGTAAAGCCTTCCCAGAAGATTACAGCAGCAAAGAGAGGACAGATTCCCCATGATATTCTTCATTTCAGAAGAAACTTTTGTCTAAAAACTTGTGAATGCTTATGATGGACAATACAGATACCCACAGGTCAACCTCCACTATATGGACAAAATTAACGGGACAGTGACCATTACATCAACAGGGACTTTAATGACACTGCATTCATAGACTTTAATATGGAGTTGGTGCCCCTTTGCAGCTGCTATAATGCTCTGGACTCGGGGGCTTTGGTTTTATATTTGATTTGATTAAATTAATGTTTAAGTTGAGATTTACAAGAAATATTTGAACTGGAACTGTGTTAAACGGAACACTGCAGCTCCTTATTTGTTTACAGTGTTTGCAAACCAAATGATTTGCACTTTTTATATACCAGTATTTTTAAAATAAAAGCGCACAGTACACTATTTTTGAATTATTTATTTATATATAATATATATTGTCTTTCACACTTTCTTTTCACATTTGGTACATATCAGTAGGTCTTGAAACTGATGAGATTTTGACACAGCCATCATCCATTATTGTATACATTATAAACTAAAATGGGGCTGCATTTGAATCTTACCTGTAAACCCTGGACAGAGGACAGGACTTTGAGTGGGATGGAGAGTGAGGCACTGGGGCTCAGTTTGCCCAGCTGTCTGCCTGAAACACCACACCAGTGGACTGACCTGGTGTTGCACATCTCTAGCACCAGGTCCATGGTCCTCTCACTGGAAAACACACACAGTTTGTATTGTTCGGCCTATAGAACTAAAATGTCCAAGGGAAATGAAAATGTTCTTACCTGCAATTAGTGATTTTGCATGTGATGTCAAAAGGTTCCTCAAGGTTCACCGTGTCTGGAATGAGCTCAAGCGAGAGCCGCACATCCCCATAACCAGGAGCCTGAGGAACACAACTGAATTAGTGTACTAGCAAGGGTAACATTTCTGTGTCTGTGCTGGGCCTGCACAGTATGGACAAGAACTGCTATTGCATTACAAGATACTAGCAATGAAATTCTAATTATACAAAACTGAACTTAATAGTACAAAAATGAAATATTAACACACTGGAGAATTAATAATGCTTTGCCATATTAGCCAAAGCATTACATGATTCTGTTTTATCATGTATCTGTTAAAAAGACAGCTTTATTTTGTTTTCTTGTTATTGATACATGAATATCTCAATTCATCTGAACACTCTGTAGAAACAAACATCTAGAGTTGTGATTGGTCAAGATATTCAGAGCGCACAGTAAAGATAAACTGTTATTGGTTAGAGGCCCCATTTGCTTACTGCAGTGCCTTATATCAGTACTTCATAGCAGAATCTCCATTGCCTGTGTAAACATGTAAGGCTTAATCCTTATGTGTTAAACAAGCTGTTGGCCAAATGTTGAATGTACCATTCTCTGCAGCTGGCTCGTCTGTAGCCGGCCTCTCTCCCCAAGGTTGGTCTTCCATACAATGTCTAATTTGCCAATTACTGTAACCCCTTTAATGACCCCAGCCTTCTCGGCGAACTCCGGCTTGGGCTTCAGGCAGTACAGGTACTGCCGGGTGTCCATTGGCTGCAGATAAGACATCTTCCCAAAAGTCGATTCACTGCCATTAAAATATAAACAGAGAAGGAAGAAGAAGAGAGAACACATGTTAGAGTCTAATTAATCCACATAGTCAAATTTAAAAGACTCCACATTATGGACTTTTTAAAATTAAAGACTTTCATGTTGCATCTAAACATTGGAAATAATTCCAAACATAGGCTTACATTCACTCTTTTACTCCATATGGCCACATTATGGAAAACAAGCTGCAAAAGATGCCCATTTTAAATATTTAAAAAAAAAAATACATTTAAATATATTTTTATTGCCATGAAACCAACCACATTTACAAATTTCCTGCTGCTCAGACCTGAGCAGTTTAGCCTGTTTAGGACGGCCCACACTTTTTAAATGAAGTGCAGTACAGGGCAGACAACCACAAAAGAGCTTATTTACATATATGAATTAAAGCAACAGTGACAAATTCTATGTGGTAAAAGATTTCAGAATGGTCAGGATAAATTAATTTTTTGGTGCGTAAACTCAGACAAACACCGTACATAGACTTAAAATGCAAGAAAACATATAATGGCATTGGACTACATTTTAATTTGTTCTGATTTATGTTTCAATTATAAGACCACCAACAAATAAGTGATGAATCAACACAATATATGAATCAACACAAATAAAAGGTTTTTAGTAAAAATTCTGAGACAACACTGTTAAATGTGATACATTTGCAGGAAGCACTTTTACATTCATAAAACGTATTATGATATTCATTATTATTACACATGATATTTCTACATTTCTAGATATTCATTCCTAATAGAGGACATGCAGTAATGATGGATAACAACAGTCTGGGGTCTAAAAACACGTTACCTCTGTTTTTCTGAGCTCACTGTGTTTAGTTCGGTGACGTTGTACATTATGGAGGGTTCCAGAGACACTTTCTCCATGAACATGGGTGATGTCGTAATGTTCTGAATCTGGGCCTCCAGGAAAACCTCATCTGTCTGCAGGAGACAACACACATTCTAAGCTGGTATGGGTTATTGTGAGTTCCAGGGACTCTAATTTTAGCTATTTTATTTGGCCTCTTGTGGATTTTGAATGGCAGACAGTATTGTGTTTATGCCTTTTGGGTCACCATGTTCTTATGGGTTATGTGAAAAATCCACCGCATGAAATTAAAGTCCCACAGACAGAAAGACTGAGAAAATTTTCTTATAAAAGGCCAAAACACAGTCTGTGCATGACATTTATACTAGTGTCTGTGATGCACAGGAAAGAACAACATCAGCTAATACATTTTAGGACATGAAAATCAAGCCCCAGGGCCAAATAAAGCAGCTGAAGCCCTGTTAATGTCAGAGAGATGGATTAGTATGAACGGCACTGGACAGGCATTACCAGCTGAGGTTAGTTCATGCCTGCAATCTGAAGTCTTGAGAGGAGCTGAGAAATCAGACCTTTGAAAGAACGGTTGTTATTTTCAGCATAAAGCACAATTTCAGGCCAAGCACAATCAATCAGTGAGGAAAAAATGACTATAAAATCAACATAGTACAGCCTCAGCAAAGCTGTACTTGTTATGTTACTGTTATTTAGGGGTGTACTGATTTGATATATTGTTTGAAGTATTGGTCAAATCTAAACTAATCTAAGCTAATCATTTCCTTTAAGCAGAAATCTGTCGATATATCACGATTCTAATATCATTATACATTCAAAAATTAATACTGATTTGTCAATTCTGGTGATATTGCATTACATGATTCTGTTTCATCATGTATTTGTTGAAAAGACAGCTTTATTTTGTTTGCTTGTTACTGACTAATTGGGTCCTCCAACCAAGCAAACAGACTTAGATGTATGCAAAAGTTCCTAGTTAAGTGATATTTAATGTTAAATAATTTTCTCAGCAAAACTGAAGTGGAGTTTCTATTTAGTTTTACTTATTAGTCAAAGACAAAAGTGTAAAAAAATTGGGCGCTAAAATGAGCAGAAATACACCATATTTAAGTGTATATTTAGAGGATGTATATTTATTTTCACTTAGAAAAACAACAAAATGTGTCATTTTTAGGGGGCTAAACTTTTTTGGAGAGTTATCTGCGCATCTGTGTGCCTTTATAGGGAAAAAAGCATAAATCTCAACCAATTACATGATTCACAACATCATTTTGATAATGAAATCTGTACCCATCCATCATGTATAAACAGTTACCGTAATCTGCTGACATTCTTAGTTATAATTCACTAAATCAACCAACATTAAGCAACATGAATTATCACCAGCTCCCCACAAACACTGCACAACTGATTTGCTGTTAAACCCACTCGAGCTGATTTGACTGCACACCCAGACGAGTTTAGTTCTTCACCCGAGCGAGCTGATTTAGTTCTGTAGCCATTTGACTGCATTTAAAAGTTGAGACAGCAACAGGGCAAAAGCACAGAGAAGGGAAAACAACAAAAAAGATGTTTTTAAAAGAAACCGTGTCTCTTTTTTCACTTTTTTTATATTTTGACATGAGATTTGTTTTTTTATTGTTTTCCCTTTGCCTGATTTATTGGCTTCAGAGAGGACAAAAGCAAAGAAATTGGGCTGCAAAAAAGAACTTTGAAATGAGAAGGGAAAGAAATTACCACAGAACTGAGGTCACTCTAATGGAAAAAACAATAAAACACAAAAAAAAGAAACGTGAGGGTTACATGCGGAAGAAAATGCAAATGTCAAAATTCGTTCAGGAATGGTAAAAATGCGGCTAAAATAAATGCAAAAATAGCTAATTATGCTAATGTACTGGAGGCTTGTCTCACAAAGCATGCTCAGTTAAGTTCGTGATTAAAGGCATCAGCCAAACATCTAATTTACATTATTTTCCATTTCCACCAATGCAGTCCCTCATCCAAGACATGTTTGATGTTTATTAAGAGCTTTGGCCTCATACATCCGGTTCTAAACTAAAGAAGCATAATTTGGTCTTCAAACATGTCTTGGCTCCATCAGTGGAAAGTGTGTGAATTAGTTTTTTTTTGCCAAACTATTCTTTTAAGTTTCAGTTTCATTTTAGTAATGCAACTGTGGCTAATTCAATTAACTGTCTGTTCACTCAGATTCAAACACTTCAGAGTCTTGATTCATTCCTGTGTGTGTGTCAGGGGTATAAAAATGTATCAAAATGTTATGAGACTGCAATGCAAAAATGTCACAATGTGACATGTGACAATGCATCTTAGAGAATAAAATTAATATGAATTATATTTAATGCATTTGCATTGTTTATAATGTTGAATCAACAATGCTGTCCGGCACATACATGTCATATATCACACCCTTGTCTTCCAGCTCTTGTTTCATTGGTAAATTATGCCAGAACTAAATTCTCCCCATTTTTCTTAATACTTAATACTGTTTTCAGTCTTATCGTATTTAATATATTGTGAGCATTGAACCCTGAGCTGACTGTGTCACTACATCCGTAGTGTTTCGTCAAGCAGTGTAATTTTCAGCTTAAAAAATACACAACATCGAAATTGAAGAAAGTACAATTACTGTGTTGTCAAACATGTTTTTGCCAATAAAACCCAATAATGCCTTTTCAGGGTCAAATCAAACAAAGATTAAAGGCAGCTGACTAAGCAAGATATCCTGCTTTGTGAGACAGGTACCAGTAAAGAAATAGAACCATGAACATTATGAACCAAAATACAAATGGCTAATAAAATAAATGGGATATTCTGCAAGCACAGCTGTTCTACAAACACATTTATGGAACCAGGAGCATAAATGCAGGTTAAATGGTTTGACCACAGAAGAGAAAATGAAAAATATGTAAACAGGTGCAGAAATGCTACTAAAAGCAATTACATGATGATCAATGAGTACTGTATTCTCCATATCAAACATTACTATATGTATTAAACTATAAAACTTACCTCTGCATTGTAGAATTTGGTTTTCACATCTAGAGGCTTGAGTACCTGATTTAAAATAGAATTCAAACTGAAAGATGAGCTGATGTCTGATTCTTGATCTTTAGAATCCATATTAAAGCTACATCTAACAGAGACTTACACGTCATTAAAAAAAATCCAATACTGAAGAGATATAATCCACAGTACAATATTCAGTCTATCCAAATGTCAGTGAGGGCATCCTGGCAAAGTGTGTGTGATGTGACACAGCAATTTGTGGTTTTGTAAAGGAGCCAGTGAGATCATTCTCCATCTAAATTGTGAAGCACTGGTGTTAATCACGCCCCTCTCTAACAAGACCCTGCGACATTGTTTAAGACTGATGGCTCCTAAATGACATATGTCCCCCACTACACTGGAACTGAAGTGGATGGTCCCATGGCAGTTTATCATGAAGAGAACATGGGCCTCTCTAAAATGGAATGTGAAAATATCCGTGCCAGGATCGCAACAAATGATAAATCGTCATATGGCCAAAAAAACTCTTTATATGGAAGTTCCTCTGGTTTGTATTGATGCTCGACGCTCAAATTATTGTTAATAATTTTTTTTTAAAGTGACCACTATTGGGGCTTCACATGCAAATACGAAAAGGCCTAAATTTCTTTTATTTTAGGTTTAAGAAATAAACAAAAAAAACCCCATGATCCTTGAACCAGGATAGTTTCCTCCCACAAGTAGGTGGGGAAAACCTGCAGAGGCAGGGGGTCCGGAGAGCGTCTGAGCGGCAGCACGGCGAGCGAAAGAGCAGCAAACAGTGAGTGTGTAGGAGAGCAAACACCGGTTTTAGACTGGTTTACGCCATTTACATTTGTTCTAAGGGTTGAGGTCTAAGGGTTAAATAAAATGAGATATGCACCTACCTGAAATTTGAAAAACTTCCTAAAGTATAGCTTGTCGCCAGCTTGAGTGGTGTAACTGACGGCACAAACCAGGCTGGAGGAAAAAATATCACAAAGTACAAAAAAAAAAAACATCATTTTTGACATAGAATCAACAAAACAAAGTCAGTGATGATTTTACACAGTGTAAAACAAAAGTAAGTGTAATTTGTAATGGTCTAATTATATAAATCAACATAAATATTTTGGCAATTGATACCTCTGGACCTCTAAAAGTGAAACACATCTCCACTGAGCATTGCCGGCAGGTGTCTGTCAGTAAGGCTTCTAAATCTGTGCCGCTCCAAAGTTGTTCAAGTATTAGTTACATAGGTTTATTACTAGCTATAACTCTACTCATGTGCACCGGAAACATAGTAACTTTTCAAAATCATTCGTTTCGTCCCCGCCCCCACCTTTTTGTTTCCCCCATAACGGTTGAGATCAACTGCACGCAACCCCCATCCTTCCCCGCCGACGACAACCAAGACTTTGCACATGCACCCCAATACACCCACGCCCACTCTCTCCCCCGCCGAGATCTAGAACAATACGTCACCCACACATTAAAAATGCTTCCAGTGCCCCTGACTCTACTCCAACTTGTCTTACATGTGTGTTCCAATCTCCTTAACTTCATGGTGGATAACATCATCGATGCAGCACTCGGGTTTGAGCTCTGCTACGGCAGAGTTTGATGCTGACAGGTTTAACCTCTGAGAACTGGTCTGCAGGTCAGCCTGCAAACAGTAAATTCCAAACAGCATGCAAATGTATTCTTTTAGTGTACAGGGCAACACAATGTATGAATTATTGTGACATTTCTAATCATAATACAACAGAAGGCTAATACACTATATGCATATGGTGTTTTAGATTTTTAACGAAGTAAGTGCATAACATGTTATTCCACCAATGCATATTAACATATTACACAAAAACATTCTGACACAGTCACAGATACGGTTCTGTGGGTGTTGTGATGAATCAATCCATCATGTAATGTAACCCATTAAAATTCTATTATTTGGTGAAAATAACGCAGTCCAATCTTTAATCTGTTTATAATATAGTGCTAGGCAGATTATGATCAAAATGATGATATAGTTGCTAGTATATTGTCCACATTGTGCAGCCTTACTGCGCAATGTCTTTACCTTTACTAGGATATCCTTTACCACTTGGCTGCTGTCATTGTGCACGCTGATGTAACTTGAGAAGGTCTCGCCAAGGAAAATATTTCTGTGCATCAGAAAGAGAGAGTGCATACACTGGATTATTAGGTCACTATGAGGTTCAGAAATAGACACTGCTGCCAAGAACAGATTCTCAATACAGGGAAAGACTGAAAGGGCCAGGTTACCAGATACGGATGAAGCGTAGGAAAGGACGAGTCGGAAAAAACTCACTTTTGTTCAAAATAGGCTTCAATACTGCTACTCTCATAGTACCAATTTCCAATGATGGTTATTCATGTTTAACAATATCCATTTTAACAAATATTACTGTGCACTTTTAAAAATGCCAAAAAGGGGACAAAACGATAGAAGAACCACTTTTGGCTTTTCCTAAAGAATGTTTCAATGGTCCTTTAAAGAACCAGTTTTGAATGAGTTGTGACAAAGAAACCTTGTTTTTAGATGTTTACAAAAACCCCACATAATGAAAATATTCTAGGGTGGGCTAAAAATAAATAAATTGTCTAATTCGGTTAGGTTTCATCCTTAGTTTTGTGACATTTTATTGGTTACAACATGCATCTAATTCAACATGCATCACATTGTTCTTTAGTTCAACACTTTTGTACAAATGTTATTGTGCTAATACTATAAGAACACATCCACAAGAGTAAATGTGGGTAAGTTTCTTGCATGGGGGTAAAATAGCAGCTCGACTTCCTGAGCAGCAACACATTTTTCTGACCAATGGCCTAACCCCAGTACACTTTATCTTGGTATGATATCAAAGTCAGGAACTCTTACCCAAAATTCTGTGGTAATGTGAGCATCTCCCCAAGCATTAAGGTCTCCGCCCCTTTAATAGTAGAAGGATCCTCCCTCATGAGCCGACCAAACAAGTCACCTGCAGACACAAAATAACAAGAGGTTAAATGATGCTGAATCTACATAAGGGTAACACCATGGGAAATGTTTAACGGGAGTGTGAAATGATTAATGACTTTTAATAGTGACTTAAACAGGTCAGAATCTGATTTATGCCGGCTGAAAAAATATCTTGCTCTCCACATTTAGAAAATTTTAAATTTTGATCAACGGCCAGCGCTGCAGAGCTCTGGCCGATGAGTGACAGGCTGATATAGTTAAAGTGTATAGTATGACAGTCATTCGATATGATGTCAAAGGCAAGGCCTAGACAAATTATGACCAATATATGTTACAGTATAGTCTGCAATAACTAAATTAAAGAAAACAGGAGAAGGCATAGCATGAGACAGGGCTGGCTTCAGACCCACTCCATTCATTTTATCTTTACGCTATCATGTTCTCCTCATTCATCCTGATTTATGGTGGAATATGTCCCACTTTCATTTTGGCCCCTCATATAAATAGTACGAAGAAGTGTCATAATGACATATGCCTCTGGAACGGCGCTGTTAATGACTGAGTATCGTGTTTCAGAGCTGCCGGACTGTGGCACAAGGGAAAACAAACATTATAAATTCTTGTTGGGTCTGCAGGTTATATTCTGGGCTCGAGACATACCAGGCCTTTCATTCCCTTTCTGCTAACAGGCTTTAAAAGAACTTAACGTCTGGCGTCAAGTACAGAAGATAAATATGTCAGTGCTCCCAACTGTAAGGAAATCACTTAAGCAGCTCCAATTTCTTGTCATCATTTGGTTAGAATTAAATGAAACAGTGAAAATCAACACAAATCACACAAGTGTAAATGAATTTGCTGACATTGAGTTTTTATGTCACTTACTACACAAATACACAATGATGTCATACACAGTTATACAATCTGAATGACAACATATGTCCAGAGATTTTTGATACAATTGCATTAAAGAAAAATTCACCCATATGCTAACAGCTAAAAAATCATCATTAGACTATCATTTATTGTTTAGCAATTTTATCATTTTTGACTAAATTTTATTCCTTTAATAAATCAAACACCACTTTCGGTTTCTTTACCTGGAAGGTCTCGGTCTTCGCAGGTCACAGGCATGTTAGTGAACAAAGTGGGTTTCGTCAGTCGCATCACTAGGAAAAAACATGCACAACTTAATACATGAGCAACATTCTGACATTAAGTTTATAAAAGTGTGCTATTGATAAACATCAGGGCTGGTGTCATTCCAAGATACCTTGACTCTGATATTAATTCTTGAATTTCTGATACCTTTTTCTGCATTACAAACCAAAAATGAGTGCTGTTTTGCTGAAACTGGTGACATGCTGGAAGTGAGTATCTTTATGGACCACAGTGAACTGCAGACTAATTAAGTACTGGCGTTAATAATGTGCAGACAAAACGTACATTTAGACAATCGCCAGTCCAGATTTAGGAACAAGCATGCTTATTGCCTCATGTATATTGATAAGACTTATCATGATAAATGAAATCACATTACATCACAGTATACTTTTCGAAGAATACTGTTATATCATCAGTACTTAACACTGAGAGGCTCTGTTTCATTACAAGTCGAGCATTGGTTTATTAACTTTTGCACAGCAGAGTGTTTGAAATGGTGATCAGATGTCAGAAGAAAAATACTGTAATGGATCATCTAACACAAAACTTTCTTGTGATATTATATTTTAACCTAACTCATCTATCCATTCATTATCTGATCCACTGATCCTTAACCAGGGTCGTGGAAGTTGCTGGCAGCTGTTCATAGGGTGAAACACAGAAAAATGTTCTAGACAGGTTGCCAGTCCCTCACAGGGCAGACACACAGACAGACACACTCACACACCACTCACGATTTTGCATTTCCATGCATGGAAATGTTTGGGCTGTGGGAAGAAAACCTGAGCACCTGGCAGAAAGTTTGCAACCTTAAATTTAAGACTTTCAGAAGCTCTTATTATGTAACGCACTGAAGTTTGGATTAAATAAAATCATAATTATAAAAGTTGCAAAATAAACATGGACCACCTTAAGAGTCAAAGTGCTCAATCAATTCTCTACCATTTTTTCAGGCCAGAAAACACACTAGATCTAGACTAAGCATGAGTTTGATAGTTATTACTGTACTGTAATTAGTCGAGTACTGGTCTATTCCAGTGTCTTGACTGGTGGTAGATTTGGGTACTATAAAGTGGTAATAATTTCTCTTTTTCTCAAATATATTTATGAGGAAAGGAGTCTACATTTTACTCAATTAGATATCAGTCCTTTATATTAATTTCTTTTTTTTATTTAAGTTTTTTTATTTCTTTTTTTGGTTTTTGTTCAGTTCCTGTATTGCTTTGTTGGTGATCACACTTCCCACTTTTAGCCTTAGGAGCTTTAGCACTTCATTTTAGACTGAAAGAGAGAAGAACAGAGATTAACAAGCCCACTCTGTTTACCCAGAAGCTCCATAGATGTACCCTGTAGTTGAAGTTTGCTCTGATACTTTACACTTAAGTGGATTTTTGGCAGCTACTTTACTCTTACTTGAGTCATTATTTTGTTAAATTAGGGAGACCTTTGCTTGCTGATTTACTCACCTCTGTGCAGGAATAATATTCCAGCTGAGAATCACTGATAAAAAGGTAAATCAAGATATGCTGCTGCCACTAACACACTGCAGCAATGATTTTAAAAACATAGGAGTCATGTTTCTGGAAGTAAATTAGGAGCGGCCGTTATCTGCTGCTTAATGGACTCTGAATTCACTGAGAGGTTGGTCAGTAGATTTCAGTGGTGTTCAGTGTGCAGTTAAAGCCTTCAAGCTATTTCCATTATTGTCAAAGAACCCACCATCCACCTTCTTTTACGAAAAATTGCCTTAGACATTATGGGTGTAATGCTTTCGAAATTGAGAATACTAAAAAATTTTATTTACCATCCTTTATAGAAACTGAAATTCTCAGGGCCTATTTTGTTAGACATAGCAGAAACCAATCCGACCTAAACCAAAAAAGCTGAGCTCATTGGAATCATATTTTAATCCATAAAAAATGAAAAATAAATGTAATCTTAACCTCAGAATTGAAACTGCATCAAACCAGAAAACATTATGTCCACCCCCAGCATGCAATACTACTAAAACTACTAATGTAATACTAAGTCATACTACTAATACTGAAAATAGACTAAACTTCAATCAGGGTACCATAATGAATGAATATTCCTCTAAACTTGAGTCACATAGAGTCCTATAGTCTCTGTCTTCTCAGCCATCAGAGAGAGCAACTTCTTTTTAGAGTCAATGAAAATTATGGTTAACGCTATAAAACAATGACTTAAGCAAAAATAAAGGCAGTTTTAAAAATCATGATGAACTACTTCTCTAAAATTAATCCATTCATCTCAAACCACCTGCAAAGGAGTCCAGACTATCATCAATGAAAATTACAGAGTGAATCAGTAGCTAAACGTTAGTAATTAAAACTGTAAAAAAATAAAAGTAGGCTCTTTCTCTTTCAAACATACATAGAGGTAACATTTACATTTGAAAACATGTAAATGCACTTCTGGTTAAGGGTAGACAATATGATATTTACAGTGATACTGATAAATTACAATGTATCATTTAATTTGTCTGAGCATGTTATGCAGCACTTCTAAGTTATATAACGGATCAACTGCATACATCATTGAAAACAAGAGACTAATTTGTGCTGTTTAAATTGATTTAGTGCACCGCAGCATTGGTATGCATTGTTTTTTGACGGTATATTTATAACTGGGCACACCTGGCTAAATGCTGTTACAGATAGTTTATTGCAAACCCCTACCTCCAGCCAAGCACTGGAATAAGTAGAGTTAAAAAGCAGATTACTAACTAACACACATTAATGTACTGAGCAATCCTTGTGAAAATAGTGAAATGTTGATATCAGCTGTAGATGTGTCCAACTTTAAAGTCAAGAATTCCAGAGACTCTTATTATGTAATGCGCATAAAAGTTTGGCTCGGAAATACACATTTTGTGTAAACAAAATAAGATAAAATAAAAATCGTAAAATAGCCAGTGCGTGTACAAAATAACATATAAAACATAAAATCTATATATACTGTGTCAACATGTCACAAAATCCCGTTTAACACTCCGCAGAGGTTTAAAATGCTGAATGTTTACGGGTCAGGCTGTGAGAGAGACCCTGTCAGTCTTTTGGATGCTGTGTTGAAAGTATCGCCCCTAAACCGTTTTTAAATCGTGTTAACAGTGAGAGAAAGGTTTTAAAGGGTGTGAATCAGTCAGCAGAAGCAGTGTTAGCCTGGCTGTCAGTGTTAGCAGAGTTAGCGGCTCCGCTGTCCTGGTCTCTGAGCTCCTCTGGGCGAGAAGACAACCCAAGGACAGACTGACAGGCAGGAGGAGAGAAACACGAAGCAGCCCGTTGACTGAACAGGTACCTTTCAGAGCCAGCAGATGCTCCTGTTTAGTCTGAGTAACATCCATTCTGTCTGATGGTAAACCAACCGACCCTTCGCCCGCACCAGCTGAGGACGGAAGCCAGACAGGGACAAAACGCATTTTCCTCTCTGCTACCCCTTTGGAGGCAGTTCAGGGGGGTTGTGTATGTTCATGTAACGTTATTTGTTTATGTTTATGTTTGTATTTGTGTATTTATATTTGTTTATGTCTTTCTTTGTGTTTATATTTGTTTGTGTGTGTTTGCTTTTGTTTGTTTGCTTTTGCTTAATAATGGATCTTATCTATGATATCTTAAAATGTTACTTAAACTCTGCAGATAGAACAAGTGCATGAAAAAAAAACCAAACAAACAAATAGATGATGCCATGGTATAGAAACAAATACAAATGCTCAAGGAATTAAGCAAATATATAGGCAGACAGACAGATAGATAAATAGACAGACAGACAGACAGACAGACAGACAGACAGACAGACAGACAGACAGACAGATAGATAGATAGGTAGATAGATACCCATGTTAAGAATCAAAAATGTTTTGCTTTGTTTTGTTTTGACAGGAGGGAAGAACACATCTCTGCTGGTTACTAATTACTGTTTGGCAAACAATCACAACAGAAGAGCATCACACAGACAGTTTGATATGAACTTGTCGGGACAGGATAGAGGGATTTGAGCTGTAGTAAGTGTCTACAGGACACTTTAAGTAAATACAGACATGGTTCATTGTGCAACAACAAATAAATTCACTTCTTTAACATCACACAAGTCCTTCCTCTTGGACTATCATGAGACAGTTTCAGTTTGCAACTGGATTATAATCCAAAGCATCTTCAAAACTGTGCCAAAATTATATCCAGTCTGAAGAAAAGTTTTTAGAATTATGTCTTGGCCTCCCCAGCCTCCGGAGCTTTCTCCCTTTGAGCTGCGTGGAATGACTGTCTGCATGCTTCAAAAGGTGCTGGGAGGGTTTGAAGTTGTATTTTGACGAAACTCATACATAAGCTTTCACATCCGTTACATTACATTTCAAAACCAGTCAGGTACATTTGTTTTCAGTATTTTTTATGTTATTTTGTAATAAAATATTGAAAGAGCAGCATATTATTCATTAATTTATTTATTTTAAACCCAAGGGTGGGCCCAAACATATTTACAAAAAGGGGAGAAAGTAAAAAAAAAAAAAAGAGTGAAAGTATATTTGTAAGTTATATAGAATATAGCTACAGAATTGCAGGTGTTGGGTTATACATGCTGAAACACACAGATTATAAATTATATAAAGCATTAATATTATATACAGCTATCTGTAATAGCTTTTGAAAATGATGTATACTAAAATTAATGTTTAACTTATTTTTTGGATAGATTTAATGTTTTTCAGAGGAAAAAAAGTTTATACTGAAAGGCAGATTATGGAACAGGTTTGGATAGTACTCAATATGGACAAAAGTATTGTTTTTCAGGATTTGGGCTAAGTACCTTACTTCTAATGAAGGGCTATATTAATACTTCAGCATACCAAGGACCTCACCATGCTTCCGACCTTTTTCTCTTTCAGGATGACTGTGCTCCAGTGCACAAAGCAAGCTCCATAACCTTAACCTCATTCAACACTTTTGGGATGAATTGGAATGGAGATTGCGAACCAGGCCTTCTCGTCCAACATCAGTGTCTGACCTCATAAATGCTCTACAGAATAAATGGACACACATTTCTCACAGAACCACACGAATCACGCAGTCTTCCAAGAAGAGTGGAAGCTTATTGCTGCAAAACGGGGGACCAGCTCCATATTAAAGTATGTGTTTTTGAATGCAATTTCATTAAAGTCCGTGTCCGTGTTGGTGGGATGGCCAGGTGCCCCAAAACTTTTGTCCATATTGTGTCTCTATTTAGCCATCATCCTATATTTGCAATTTATCAAAATAAGCATTATCGTTTACAGACAAGCATGCATACAGAACATGACTGTTATATTGTTCATTTGAAATTTAACTGAGGAAAACTTGGAGATGTAGAAAAGAGATTTAAATCAAGAAGAGTTGCCAAAGTGTCATTTTTAGCAGCAGCTACATTCAACCGATTGAAACAGCTGATGGACGCGTCCATTGCTTTGATGGGGGAATTAAATGCGTATAATAGCAATTTATATGTAATTCCAGAGACGGCGGTTTCAGTTACACATGAATATGGAAGTGCACGTGTATATGGCTACGCAAAGACTAATCGTTATACACCAGAATTTGGTGTAAGAAATTATTTGCTTCGCTCATCAGTTGGTCACCCCGGTTTGTGTGATGGATGGTCGTGCCCGAGGATGGCCGCTGCTGTAAATAAGACAGGCGCCGCAGCACCGATGGAGCCTTGTGTCCGTCATGGCAGGGGCACCACGGGCAACACAGTGAAGGTACAAGGTTTTAAGTGCACAATTAATCGTCAGGAATTATTTGAGAGTGTTTATTTCGCACATAGGAGTCTCTGTGCTTCTGTGGCTCCGGTCACACAGAAGCTGCGGCAGTGTTTCGTATCGAGATTAGCTACACGCTAAGCTAATCCATTATCACAGCATGACATTTTTGGCCCTATATTTTTATTAAACGCTCCAATATGTAGTCATTCAACTTTGATATAATCTGAATTCACAGTATGATATGAATAGTAGTATACTTTCAAATTTACATTTGTTTTTTTGCAACAAAGCTGACAAGCATTATTGCTAATGTTAGCACTGTTAGAGGGAGCAAACACCAAAAATGTGATATAATGAGGATACAGTGTATTATATTAATCTGCAATAATTTGTTTCCGATACTGTCCACGATATTTTATAATATTAAAATGCTGGTAGGCTGCATCTCTGCAACTGTCACATGATGCTATTCATATTTACAGGCTTAGAATCTAAATAAGTTATGTATTCAAGTTAGAATATTAATAAAATTGTAGAAGTGAAGTATCTGTATTTGAACCACTTTTGATTAAATATAAACCTTTTTTTAAATCTACATAACACTGATACAATATTCTTTGGTTAAAAAGATGTTTGGGGGTTGGGGTGCAAAAATGCATATTTTCATGCTCGATACAGTTTTTCACTCAAGGTGATTTTTTTTTCTTTTTTTAATGCAAAGTAGCACATCTTTAGTGATCTCATACACCTGAGCTGTAGACAGTGCAGAAATAGGTATGATGCATCCAAATTTCTGTTTTTGATCTTTGAACGTGATTTCCACTAATGACTGCAAATAAGAGGGGCATATGCTATTTTTCAGATTTTTACATACTGTATTTGCATTGAAATTATTATACCCGTAGTAGAAATGTGATCACCTCATTTGTAGCTGAATGACACCTCGTTATTCTGCACAATTGCTTCTTCTCAGGTGTTGGAATGTGGAGTGTGTGAAGACGTTTTTTCACTCCAAGGAGACAAGGTGCCTCGGCTACTGCTGTGCGGTCACACCGTTTGCCATGACTGTTTGACCCGTCTGCCACTTCATGGCAGGGCTGTGCGGTGTCCTTTTGACAGACAGGCCACTGAGCTGGGTGAGTAAAGCTTGCTCTTGTGCTCCTTGTCATTTTAAAAAATTACTTTTTCCTTCCTGTTAAACTTCCCAGTGTACGTAGCTAGTAGTACTGACTCCCCCTTCAGCTGATAGCATCATGAATGTGTGTAGGCAAAGGTCTGTGCATTCCATGTGGGATATGTTTGAAAGTCTGCTGCCATATCTTTCTTTTCAAGGAAATGTTTTGCTGAGTTCTGTGAACGGCATTGCATAGACCATAAAAATTGTTTTCTTTTTTCAATAGGGGACTCGGGTGTTTGGGGCCTGAAGAAGAACTTTGCTCTGCTAGAACTGCTTGAACGGCTACAGAACGGTGCTTCCAATCAGTCAGGAATGTCGGAGGATGCACTGCGAGAGATGGGAGAGGTAAGAACCTGATTTTTTCCAGCATACACTACAGTACATGCTTCTAACCAGCATAATTATAATGGTTTGTTTAACATTTAAATATGCCCATCAGGAATCACTATAACAGCACCGCCACTGGTCCAAAACTCTAATCATTGTACAGTCTTTTATCTTCTGCATGTGAAAGCCAACATACATTTGTAAGAAAAATGCCCTGGATTGAGGTGATTCCTGCCTCTGTGTCAACCACAGTCCTTTTCTTTACTAGATTTTTGCCTAAACAAACCTTAACTGAGCAGAAACACAAATTTAGTGTGAAAAATATGCAGATATTTGGCTCTGTATTAGCTCTGGGTCTACAAATACTAACAACAGTGTGGCAAATGTGCCTGTTGTTTTACACTGTACTAAAAGCAGCTTTGTAATATTGTACCCAGCAACTTGTAACTGTCATTCCTTACTCCTTTGAGTATTCTCTTTTCCTGGGAGCATATTCACCATTCATAACGTGCTTTCCTCTCGGTGTCCTGCAGTGCATCATACGCTGTGATGAGGACGAAAGCCACACTGCCTCTATGTACTGCACAGTCTGTGCCACCCATTTATGTGCTGAGTGTTCCCAGCTCACACACTCCACTCGTACACTGGCCAAGCACCGGCGGGTGCCACTGGCTGACAAACCACACGAAAAGACCCTGTGCCCCCAGCACCAGGTTCATGCTATCGAGTTTGTCTGCCTGGAGGAGGGCTGCCAGCCAGGCCCACTAATGTGCTGCGTCTGCAAGGAGTATGGCAAACATCAAGGACATAAGGTACTGAGTCCAGTATGTTAATTGACTTCCTTCTTGCCACTTCAGATGATGTCCATGATAGACAGCCAAAATGCATTAACTGCCAGTTGTTTAAAAGTAATGATATAAAGAGCTCCTAAGTGGATCAACCGTCTAATGCTTATTGTCGGTAGATTGGAAGTTTAGTCACTGGTGGTACCATGGCTGGGAGTCTAAGAGAACGTAATTGGTCCTCCCTCTCCCCATTACAGCGCAATGCTAGGCATCTGATACCTGATAGTTAGTGAAGAATTGATTTTGCTGTCTATTTGGCACAGTCACATTATCTTTGAAAGCATAATTTAAATCTTGGAAGGTCAGTCATAAGCTTGTCTAAAGTCTGGTGATTTGAAATAATTTGTGAATTCATCCAGAAGCAACGAGTGTCATGTTACAGCGCTGACAGATGTGATCATTTAGTGCCAGGAATAATCTTAGAATTTGTGCTGTCCAGTTTGCCTGATAGTTCTTCAATTACTGAGTTGTACTGAAACATTATCCCTTACTTCTCAGCATGCTGTTCTGGAAGCTGAGGCAAATCAGATCCGAGCCTCTATTTTGGACATGGCTCACTGTATCCGCACTTTCACTGAGGAAGTGTCCGAGTACTCCCGGAAGCTTGTGGGCATCGTGCAGCAGATTGAGGGAGGCGAACAGATTGTGGAGGATGGAGTAGGCATGGCCCACACAGAACATGTAAGAACAGATTCTTAGGCACAATGCTGTAAATGCCTTTAACTATTAATCAGAGGAAGTGTACTAATACTAGCAATATGACAATAGGAGTGGACAATATTTAATAAAAAAAATTACTTATTATGATAAAAGGATGATTCTGGCTGATTCTGATTGTGCATCCCTTATATCATGTATAAATATAAAGTGAAATATTTTTCTGCATTGTTAATCCCTATGACACTGTAGCAACTAGTAACAAATGTAGTCTTTTTCCTCGTCAGTAAAGTGAATTGCTTGTGGCTTTGGCTCTTTCATACCTAAACATGAGTCCTTATTCCTTCCAGGTTCCAGGGACAGCGGAGAACGCTCGATCATGTGTGCGGGCATATTTTGCTGACTTACACGAGACGCTGTGTCGTCAGGAGGAGATGGCTCTCAGTGTGGTGGACGCTCACGTGAGGGAGAGGCTGATCTGGCTCCGGCAGCAGCAGGAGGACATGACCATCCTTCTGTCTCAGGTGTCCACGGCCTGCCTTCACTGCGAGAAGACCCTGCAGCAGGTAGAGCCAAGACTCCCCTTTTGCTTTTTCTCAAGATGGCAACAGCTTATTGTAGCTGATAAACAAGGAATGACTAAATCAGAAAGCTTTATTGACTCCAGAGGAAATTTCTTATGCTGCGAGTGCACAGACACACAGAGACACAAAGACTGGAGCGATATAAAATATATAGTCAAAATAAAACTCTCCAGAAAAGAGTTTGAAAATACTCTGTTCTAAATACACTGTGCACTATACATAAAATGAGAGGTGGATATAAATAGGTCAATGAATAAATAAGATTACTGCTGAAGTAGTTTACTATTTAACACAGATAGTGGTTTCACTGTACCGAGTTCGTTGTTGCATGTAACATGAGTGGTGATATTCTACATGGTAAGACTATTGCACATGATAATAAAGATATTGCGCATGATGATTATGATTAAGCACAGAACTTCAGACCCCAAAAACTCAACTGTTCCTATGTTAGATATCTGATAACTAGTTAAAAGTGCATGTTGGAGCACAAACATGTCAGCGGAAGTAACCCGTTCAATTTGCTGTGGCCCTCCTGGCCTGAATGAGTGTAGCTGACCTGCAAGAAACAATGGATTTTTGGGTTGATGAATACAATTGATTTTGAAACAGGACGACTGCAGGGTTGTTTTGGCAAAGCAGGAGGTCAACAGACTACTGGAAACCCTGCAGAAACAGCAGCAGCAGTTCACAGAGATGGCTGACCATGTTCAGCTGGATGCAGGCATCCCTGTCACATTCACCAAGGTAAAGATATTCTCTAACTGCTCACATCACACTTCAGAATTAATTGGCCAATCATCAGCTGTTTCCCCAAAAAGCTGCAACATAAAAGTCATTATAATGTAATAGAGTGTTTAACAGAATAAATGGCCCTCTATCAAGGAAATACTAAAGTATTGTTCAGCGTCTAGAATTCTCAGGAAAGTCTATCTGGGGCATCTGTCTTAAGTCACTTATCAGAATTCAGTCCCTGCTGATGCCAAAACCATCTGTGTCTGAGAGTCCAAGATATGTACTGGGTGGATAGGATGGTACTCTCCCTCCCACCATTACTCAGTGCTGTGCTGTTCAGAACAGGCACCTGTTGCCTGGTTTGACAGAATTTAAGTCGTCAGTTTTAGCAGTTAGCATTTTCTCATGATAGTTGCAGTTTAAAATGAAGCAGTTGCTAACCTTTACTCCCACAGTTAATGACTCAGTAAGGAATTTGTGTTTCAGGACAACCGTGTGCACATTGGCCCCAAGATGGAAATCCGAGTGGTGACGTTGGGTTTGGATGGCGCTGGCAAAACGACCATTCTCTTCAAACTGAAGCAAGATGAGTTCATGCAACCCATACCAACTATAGGTAACATATAGATAACTTCAGATTAAATGTCATATTTGTTTTTTAAAGTCATCTAATACCACTCATCTATGTTTTGTATTTTTCAGGTTTTAATGTAGAAACTGTTGAATACAAAAATTTGAAATTCACCATCTGGGATGTGGGTGGAAAGCATAAACTTCGACCCCTTTGGAAGCATTATTATCTGAACACACAAGGTATTTCGTACTGATATAACTGATATAGACAGTCATTTGTTTAACATGAAACATAGTCAGTGCTGTACAGCCAATTTCTTCACTTTGAGTATGTCATTATTATAATGTTATTATTACGTAACATTATGTAACGTTTTTTTCCTGTTCTACAGCGGTGGTGTTTGTAATTGACTGCTGTCACAGGGACAGGCTAATGGAGGCCCACAGTGAACTGGCCAAGTTACTGACTGAGAAAGAGCTGAGAGACGCTCTTCTGCTCATCTTTGCCAACAAACAGGTCAGACTCTGGCTCTACAGGGCTACAGGGCACTACATGCCTGCGTTTGTGAAACCTGTTTTAGTTCCTTCTAAGGAAGAACGAAGTGTGGTACATTCAAGCAAAGGGTCCCTTAAAGCGTAGTGTATCTCATACTTAATTCTTCATCAAGTCTGTGATTTAGTTTTAGTCTGAAAAAAACATAACTGAGGCTGATAAAAGTCTTGTTAGGTCATTTTGTATTAACATCAATCTAATACAGAGAATTTAAATGCCTCTCTTTAATACTATCCGTTAGAAAACTGGTCCCAGAAGGGTGACTATTGAAACAGCATTCCAGCTTATGTTCTGGATTGACTTAAAAGATATGCTCTATAGTCAGGGGTTGACATAATTTTTTGCTCTAGTAATCTAATGAGTACCTACATGAATGAATTGGTACGCACCAAAATTAAAACATTTCCACCTCACCATGGGCGCTGGAAACATCACGTTTATTTTAATTTATATGCAGTGAACCCCACCATTTGTGATGTAGTTATAAATGCCTAGAAAAGCCTTTTTTTTTTTTTTAGACTAAACCATAAATATGCCCCCAAATGCGTCTCACTCAGCTGGGGATATTCATCACAGACAGCCGGCCAAATCTCGACTGTAACCCAGCATCGCATGGGAGCTCCGAAAGTGTATCCTGGACCACAGGGGCAGATCACTCCTCTATGGACTGGAGAATGGGTCTAGTACTGGGGCGGGGCAGGGCACGCAGTGACAGAAGCACTGAGATCAGACCTGATCTGACTGAATTTTGATTGGTGCAGAAGCGAAGCTCTGCAGACCGGGGGAACCCTATTTTAAAACGTCATTATTTTAAACGCCTTTCCTGAGTGGTGGTCCTTAGAGATCCAGTGTGAAATGTGAAGACTGATAACTGCCGCGCATTTGCGTACCACATACGCCAATTCGTACTTGCGCACCACTTAATGTCAATCCCTGTGTATAAGTCTGTATTTGAATACTCAACATGTTAATGTTTTTTTAGGGTTGTAAGAAATAATTGATTCAACTTGATTTAACTTTCTCAATTTAAAAGCCATGTATGTTTCAGGTTTATTGATAATTACTCATATGAATTCCATAATTCCATAATTGACAAGATCAACAAAACTAGCTAGCCTTCTACCAGTCCAACATATTTTTTTTTTATATAATTATCACAGCAATAAAATGTCATGTTTGATTAAATGTCCAGCAGCAGCAGCACCATTGTGCTGGTTAGTACTTGCCTGCATATAAAATGTAAATATCTCCTGCAGGACGTCCCTGGAGCAGTCTCAGTGGAGGAGATGACGGAGCTTCTGAGCTTACACAAGCTGTGCTGTGGCCGGAGCTGGCACATCCAGGGCTGTGATGCACGCAGTGGCATGGGCCTCCATGAGGGCCTGGACTGGCTCTCACGCCAGCTGGTGGCTGCTGGGGTTCTGGATGTGGCCTAACGGAGTTCTTCCTCTCCTTGGAGGGATAGTGCGACCAAAATATGGCTGCATGGCTAGCACTGAATGAAAGCGAGTGGAGACCGGTTAGCATGACCTCTTTGGGATAACACACCTACAAGCTTTCACAAGTTATTGGCAATGTTAGCATTTTTTTAAATTAGCACTCATAGCCTCAATGTACCCAACCTTGCTCACGGTCTTAGCTAACTAAACTTTGATTTATTGTTAGCTGCGGTAGTTTTGCCGAACTATCTCTTCTCTTGCATAGGGTCCACTTCTCTACTTCATCCTAGTCATATTAATATTCCATTATACGCTAGGTCTGTTCATTGTTAGTCTTGATACTTAGTGCTCTTGTGGCTAGGTGTATCCATAATCCGGTTGTTTAAGAACTTCAAACAGCTGAACTCACCATGATTTTTACCATTTGGTCAGTAGGTCATTATTCTTCTTTCATATTTGATCATAAATGGTGAGGGTCTAGCATTCAGAGCCTTTTTTCTAAAAGAACAGTAAATTAGGCACATCATGACTGCAAAACCGATCAAATGGTGAAGAATGTCTCATGGCACCTGTTACCGACTGGCCAGACATGGCAACACTAAGGTTAGTAAAACAGAACAAAGGATACATGTTGGGATTTACTGTTTAACAAATGTGAAGTGCCTGTAGACTTAAATGTCTACTGGAGGAACAAGAATATCACCAGTAATGAAACGTTTCTGCATCAAACACTTTAATTGTTTGCTTCTAACTGGCGTGTTCTTTTGTTTTGTTTTTTAATATAACATTTGAATATTGCTTGAAAAAAAGTGTGATATTTATTGCAGTTTGTGGTCTGAAAACTGATGCTTTGGTGCAGGTATGAATTCACCAGGTACAGAAAAGCAGAGATCTTTGTTACATGAAACATTGTTACTGGTTATTTATATTTTAAAAGCTGTTTATGATTCAAGAAACGTTTTTAGTTGGGGTGCAGTACTGCTGTGATGGGGGGGAAACAAATACCACGCCTTTCATTAACCATCCCTAGTGTGGAGCAGAAAAATAAAGCTTTTAGTAGTCAAGTAGTGTTTCTGAATGGCTTCTTCCGAAGCTGAATCGCACATTCCTCTGCTATAGTCCCGACTTGAGAAAACATCCTTTAACAGTAATTTCTAACAAAAGTTAACTTTTCATATATCTATACGCACTTCATCTGTTTTGCTGTGGCAATATTGGAACCATCTCAACACATACATCCTCTGATCTAGTTAGTTTTGACGAACCATCCTTTGGTTTGAACCATGTCTTTCTCATTGCTATGTAATGTTTTTACTTACTGTACTTAGGTTAAAAGAGCATGTGTGAAGCCTTTGCCTCGTTCTTCAAAGAGGACCATAGTTTTGTGAAAGATTTCCTTAAGTTTGAAACATCCAACAAGCACAGTGCACATTTACACATTTGTTTGTTGTGAAGTTGACAATGGCTTTTTGTAATAATTCATAATTGTTATGCTATTAAAATTAAAGCAAACAAAAGCAGCCACGTGTCAAAGATTTCTTTGTAGATAAAAAAAAAATAAAAATACACCACCAGTTGAAAAAATGACTTTATTGTACAAAATTTCATGACAGGACAGTCCACACAGGTGTGGAATCTATTTAATAGTAATATTTATTATGCTCACGTCTTCATAGGGCTTATCCGTCTTGGGGTTGACCTTGACATTGGAGATCCTCTGGACCACCTCCATTCCCTTAGTGGTCCTTCCAAATACTGTATGCTTGTTGTCCAGCCAAGGCTGTTAAAAAAAAAAAATGCAAATAAGACTTCACACTGATAAACACCACAACAGAAATGAGATACATTAAGCAAGATAAAATTGGAGGGGAAAATAATTTACAATGCATAGCAATAACATTTTTCCTGATCAAACTACATACTTTAAATATTTTTTAATCCACTACATCTCTTACAGATGCTTTCTGCATATTGCTGCAGTGATATAAAAAAAACTTCATTTTAAGATATTTTTTTTATTCCCAAAATGAAAATAAACCCTTGTAACAGAAATTAAACATTGTAGAGAGTGTTTCTTAGCACGGTTTACCTGAAGTAACATCTACCTGAATATAGTTCCTTAGTATTTATTGCTGGAGAAAATGAATAAAGCTCTTACAGTGGGGACCACGGTGATGAAGAACTGCGAGCCATTGGTTCCTGGGCCTGCGTTGGCCATGCTGAGGGTGTACGGCCGGTCATGCCTCAGAGTAGCATGAAACTCGTCCTCAAACTCGCCACCCCAGATGCTCTCTCCACCCATGCCTGTCCCTGTGGGGTCTCCTGTCTGGATCATGAATCCCTGCACAAATAGGTATATATATACTCAGTTAAACAAACAGGACAGGACAGGACAACACCTTACAAGGACTATTAATGTTATCCAGTTCTCACACACAGCCAAAGTGGTGCACAACAGGACTCAAGGCCTTCATAATGATGAGCTACTCTAGATTAAACAACAGCAGCCGTGATTCTCAAAATGCAGCTGGACAAACCTTCAGAAGTCTACAATAAATGGCAAGCATGCATACCTTGATGACACGATGGAATATGTGGCCGTTGTAGTAACCGTTTCGGCTGTGGACACAGAAGTTTTCCACCGTTTTTGGGCACCTAAAAAGCCAACCATGAATAAGAAATATTTTTAAATGATGAAATGACATCCGAAATACATTCCTATGGATAAAAGTCGAGAGTAATGGATGTGACATACTCGACAGGGAACAGTTTTAAATGGAGGTCTCCCATAGTGGTGTGGATGATGGCACTGTCTGAAACCCTCTTTGGACCTTCAGCCTGGGTGGCAGCCATGACCTCCTCTTTGGATGGCTTCTCGTTAAAGATGTCTCTGTCAGACTCAGCACTCTTTGTGTCCTCTGGTTCCCTCTTTGTAAACTGGGGGTTGGGGGGGGCACATTAAAAAACAATGAGTTGTTTAGTGGGATTCCTCTAATAATGTCTGATTGTTAGACTGTTACACTGCTGTATTGTCCATGTATTTTGTTTGTCATTCCTTACACTTTGTTCAATGCTGTTAAAACCCTTCATACTTATGGTTCAACACTAGTCACTCTGGAAGCTTTACATCTCATTCACACCATACTGGGGCATAGCTATATTGTCTATATATTGTACTGTTTCTGTTGTAACCTGCACTTGAACGTTGCTATATGTTGCACCTCATCACACCATGTATGTACGTCTCATCATACTATGTACATGTACACAGCTACTGGGTGACAAAGTAACCTTGAACCTTGAAATCTGACCCTGCGTTTCAAGTTAATCTCAAATGTCAAAGTTAATGGCTGTCAGGGAGACACATGGTTCCAGATTGAAAATCCAAAAGTAGTCTAAAATGTATAAAATAAGGCCCACGTCAAGTCACTGTAGGGGGCAAGAAATCCCATTAACAGGATAAGAATGCCTAGAATCTAGCCCAGTCAGGTAGCAACATGAGTTTCATGCCCTGATATTTTCTCCACCATCTGTCATTATCTCTCCCACCATGTTGTCAGTAGAGGAAGTTTTGGGTCTCTCCAGTGATTCTGAGGACTTTCTACTGTGGTGCTGTAGAAAGTGTCCTGACTCAGAACATCACCTCCTGGTTTAATAACAGCAAAACAGAACAAAAGGGACTACAGAAAGTGATCAGATCAGCTCTGCAGGACATTTATACCAGGAGATGCAGGACCTGAGCAACCAGGATCATCAGAGACTCACCTCAGCCAGTAACTGTGTCTGACCTGCTGAAATCAAGCAAATGCTTACAGCCAAAACAGAGAGACTCAGGAGAAACTACTATCCTTAGGCCACAAGACTCTTAACCAGGACACGGCACACAACTTTAAACTGTTCATTATAACAAACTGAACCATGTATCTCACCCACCTCTCTACCTCACTTGCCATCTGTCATTTTAGTCTATACATCAACCAGCCAATTGCACTTCACAGTACATAGCAGGGCTGTAACCCACGATTTGGTTCGTTTCACAATTTTTGACCCACAATTCGATTCATATCATGATTCATTTGTGGTGGAGGGGAGGAAAAATTCTGTTTGGAGACACCTTATCTTTACCAAAAATTATAAATCAATAAACGCTTAAATACTGCTTCCTTTCCACTCATACTGAGGACAACGAGGAGTCGAGTTGGAGGAGCCCAGCTGCCCGGAGCCACAAAACTCGCTCAAAACACAATAAAAACAATTACCCAGAAATGCAGTTTTATCACAACCCAGCCAGCTTATAGACACTTTTAAGCCCAATGTCATAACTTACATGTACTCACAGTGAATCAATTCAGGAGTTCGAAGGGGTGTGTCGCGATTCACCCTCCTCATACCGCGACACGGGTTCATGGACCTGAGTGTCGCAATTTCGGTTTTGTATCGTATATCGTTACAGCCCTAGTACATAGATATTTTATTCTACTACATCTTCAAACGTTGCTTTCATTTAATTTAAATTATTTCATAACTTCACTGCAGATCGACTCAGGGGCTCATTTAACTAAGTCCTGAACTTGTATAACTATGTATGTTACAAAGAACCTTGAATCTTCTACTCTTTGTCAACAACGTTTTGGCCACGTTTCTTACCATGTAGAAGCGGTTCTTCTTGAAGGCTGTGCAGAAGATGGTGGGGTCCGGGCTGGTGCTCTGTAAGGCAGGATTATCAGAGGCTTTCATCTCGATGGTGGGAGCTGCTTTCATGGCATTTGCCACCCCCTGAAAGAGACTCAACTGCACCACACGGATGTTCTCCTGCTTCCCAAAGATACGCACGCACCTGAAGAGAGACACATAACGTGATGTTTAATGATGTATAGTGAGATGCATTTGATCATTAGTTACTCAAACACTCCAATGTACTGAAACAAATATCTCTTGCTGACCACATCATTTTCTAGAGAGTTTTATTTTGACATTACATTATATTTTGTATTGCCCACGTCTTGGTGTCTCCATGTGTCTGAGCAGTTACTGCATATGCAATTTCCTCCAGGATCAATAAAGTTTTCTGTTTCTGATTCTTCCTGTATTGTGTAGCTTTAAAAAAATTCTAAAACGTAGTTCACTACACCACCCCACATAAATTGGTTTGTATTTACACCCAAACCAACACTTGTATTTAATGACTGGTTTCTGATAACAGGTTTAATTACCATTTCCAATCCAGACGTTCACATAATTCAAGCTCTGAGGAACAATTATCTGTCAATACAGATACCTGTTTGTCTCTACATTGATGACCTTGATGCCCAACATGGTTCCATAAAGCACAAAGTGGCCCGTCTCGTCAAAGATTATGTTGGTCAGGCGAATCCCGTCCACCTTCTCCAGCTCTCTCTCCACGGCCATCCTGCGGCCAAACTCCATGTCTGGCAGCTGCTGCCTCATCTGCTGCAGCTCTGTGAACATCTGCTCACACACAAGAAGTGGGATACAGGTCCATTATAAATCTATACTTAAGGAAAATAAAGGCCAAACTATGAGCCACTATATGAACCAGGTTTTGTTTCAGCAAAGATTTTTTTGTAACTGTGATGTTACAATTACATTCATTTTGTCCATTCATATTGATCTCTATCCTTTTTGTCTAATATACCGTTGTACGTGAATGGTTTGGTACCCTTTGACAAATTAAACTTTTGGTTGGTAACACTGTGCCCATGGCTAAGAGCCTGAGAGGTTAGAAGGGTCAAATTTCTCATTACACTCTGGGATTTCACACACCTGACTTGAATTAAGGCCTAAAAAGTAAAATAAGCTCTTTAATCTCAACAAAAACCAATGCAACTGGCCTAAAAGGTGCCCAGACATTCGCACATGGCACATTTTATTTATTATTTAGATTTGCTAAATTAACACAATGTTTAAATATCTGCTTTTTATACGCTGACAAATATCTAAATAAATAAAAGGTGTCATGTGCAAAAGTATAGACCTTATGCATTGTCTTTTGGCAAGGCTGATGAGCTTATTGGACATGTTAGACCTTATTTCAAACCAGATGTAGAAAATCCCTTAGTATAATACATTTAAACCTCTCAGGCTGTTAGCCATGGGTACATATACTGAGGATCTAGAACTCATTTTTATCCTTATATTTTAATATTAAAATCTAAATCACGATGATGCTACAAGAAATGTTAGAAAGCTCAGAATGGCAGATAACTTAGTGACATACTGTTAGAGATTCATCGAACACTCTCATCAGCTTCCCCGTCAGGAAACGGAAAATCCTCACTTTGCGGTCGGTTGCCATGGTGGCCATTTTCTTGCCGTCAGGAGAAAACGCCAGGCTGGTGGGATACGTTTTACATTTGGCAAACTCGTACAAGTCTGTATCGGTTTTATACTCCCATTCCACCTGCCTAGGAAACTTAAATTCACTCGGGAGGCCTGTCCAGTACTCCAGCATGCCTGCTCTGTCTGCCGAGACGATGACGCGATATCGAGGGTTAAGACGAATCTGAGAGAGCGGAGAGGAGTGCATCTTCTCAAAACTGTGCAGCGGCTGATTGTTTCCACGACCGTCGTAGACATGAATCTTTCCGGTGGATTTCTCAGAACAAGCCACAGTAGAAATTGCATCACCTGGATTATAGATCCACTCACACTGACCCGGGTGGAACCTAATAAACAAGAAAACATATTAGAAGATTCACAGTTAATAAAAAATGCTTTTCCACTAGGACAAGGAACCACGCAGTACAATGAACAAATGTTTATCCATTTCAAATAACCCATATCCGTGGTACTTAACGTCAGGGTCAAAAGTGAACTCCAGCCAAGCTGACTGCATCGCTAATTTTTCATTGGTTTAAATGTTGTCATGACAACAGACAGACAACAGAAAGCACTCTTGTTTTTTTAAACTGTCTACATAAAAAAAAAACGGCAGATACAAACTAACAATTGAGAAGTTGATGAAGTACAAGCACTACTGTCTGGGTTGAAGATACATTCCAGTGGGAGCTTTCTAATGCTGTGCATAACGCCAAGGTGTACCAGGACACTGTTAACAAGTTAGCTTGCAGAGAAAAAAATTAAGAAACTCAAGCAAGACCATAAACAATTAAAGAACATGGTAACAAAAGCAGCTCTGATTAAAGAAAAGAAAAGAAAAGAACAGCCGAACATAAACTGTGGGAGAAAATCGTGCTGCTGACACATCAGAAACACTCCTACCGGACTGAAAAATCAAAGCGTGCTACAATTTTCATGCTATCGCAGCACGGTTTAGGTACGGCATGGTTCCTGTATACCCATGAAAAGTGCCTCAAGTCGGTAGGGTCGGTCTGGTCCTTCATTACAGATCTTACCCAAGTTTCAGCATGTTGATCATGTCGAAGTTGACAACGTCAAACACTTTCATAGCTTGATCATCACCAACAGTGCAGAGCAGTGCACCCTCAGCACTGACCGAAATGCACTCAATCACACCTGGAGACAGGAAAATAAGATAAATCATAAGATATAGTATATATATATAGTATAAGTAACACTACAACAGTACACATCTATCAACTACTCATACTACATAATTATATGAACAACATATATCAAGCAACAAAAGCAACACACTTAAATGGCTACGAAAGTGCTTGACAAACTCTATTCCTTCATCCTCTTTCTTCTTCCAAAATTTCACATGGCCATCTTGACTTGCTGTAATAACGAAGTCTGATCTGTGGACAAAGTGCAAACAGGTCAAGTTAGTATTCTTTTCCAGCACTACTGGAAGGCCATAGCATTGCGAATCTTAAAAGTTTGGTGGTCACTGCTAGGTTGAAATAGATATGTTACAATCTGTCAGGTGGGCTTGAAGACAAAACGACTTTGCAAAACTACACATTTTAGGCCTTCCAAGCTTTGAAAATGCAGTGTGTGTGAAAAAATATTCAGCTTATAATGCTGAAGCACTGTTTGAAGAAGACACTGTTAAATATTTGGAAATCTGTAAAATCTAGCTTGTTGGCAACTTACTTGGAACATGCAATATGAGTGATAACGTCTCTGTGCATGTAGCTTCGTTCATACATGGCTGCAGATGGCAGGTTGTCCAGATAAACTCTTTCGTAATGAAGCACTGCAGACAAGAAACAAATTTAATTTTCCTTTCATCACATCAGGCTTACAGCTTGACCTGAAATCCAAAAACACTGATTTCAACTCAACCTGAAAACTTGGTCTGTTAATAAGCGTAAAGTGTTCATTTGTCACGTGTGAACAGTGTGAACAGTGTGAAATTTGTCCTCTGAATTTAACCTATTCACCAGGTGAAGCAGTGGGCAGCCAGCAATGCAGCACCCGGGGAGCAGTGAGTTTGGACGGTACCTTGCTCAAGGGTACCTCAGCAGTGCCATTGGCAGTCTGGGATTCAAAACAAGTGTTGTGCCCGAACGGCGTTCATTGAACACGTTCCTATTTTTCGTGAACGCTGAACTGAACGAGTGGGTTTATAAATTATGAACGTAACTGTTAGTGACGCAGTTCATGTTGGGATGTTCGGCTCTTTTCAGAGAGCCAGCTCTTGATGCACGGCTCCCAAAGAAGAGCTGGATCTTTCGGCTCCCAAGCGGCTCTTAGTTTATTATCATCTGTAGCCTCATATTTTAGCCCAACTTGGCAAATATGAACGCTTTGTGTGTTGATA
>JBBPCY010000035.1:2007463-2033513 GCA_037974405.1 Brachyalestes nurse | reverse complement strand
TTGACTGTATGACTTTCACTTGTATTGGAGTAACATTTGACTAGTGGTATCTGTACTTTCACTTAAGTAATGAAGTTGGGTACTTTGTCCGCCTCTGCATGGCGGTAAATCCATGAGACCACCCCCCCACAGGGATCCGGAGTTATTAGTACAAATTAGTAATACTGGCACGACGGTCTCGAGAGCACACTTTAAATCATTTGCTAAAAAGTTCCCGTGTTTGGTTTTTCTCCACCTGTAGTATCGAAAGTAGTATCGAGTACCATCTTTAGTATCGGTATCGAGTTTGAAATTTCAGTATCATGACAAGCCTACTCCATACCCATATCCATTTTGCACATTATAAAATACCAGCATGCAGTATGAAAATATATTTCACCTTTGAACCTGGCTTTCCACTTTTAGAAGAAGTGTCTTTTATGGCCTCGGGTGGCATGTAGTTCAGAGTTCCCACCTGAAGTACAGCACAAGAATAATTAATTCTGCACACATCAATTTTTTTTACTGTACTTATCAAACATTTCTGGACTAACCTGTGAATCTTTCATAACACTGGTCATATCCGGTTGAATGTGGTTGGCTATTCCAAAGTCAATTAGTTTCAGAGAGGCATTCACAATCACAAAATTAGCTGGTTTCAAGTCACTGTGGATAATACCTTAAAATAAGTAGAAGAAAAAAGTTAAATTAACAAAAGACAAACACAACTTAACAGTCTTTTCCTCTAATTGTGTAGTCAGCAATGCATAATCACCATGTTTGTGGATGGTCTGCACTGCCTCTAACATATTTCTCCAGTAGAACTTCCTCTCTAACGAGTTGACAGTCTTGCGGTTGCGTAACCAGGTGTTGAGGTCCAGGCTGCCACACTCCATCAACATGTAGATGAAGGTGTCAGTGATCTCGCTGCAAACAGCCAGAAAAAAATTAAACCAAAAAAGCAGAGGCTTGTGATATTTACGTTGATAGCACGATTGAATTTTTCTAGAAAACAATTTCCCACGTTCATTCGCCATACAGATGCCGAAAGTGATATTGGGGTGTTGGACACACTCACTAGTCATAGAGCTTGATGATTTGGTCACTGTACTGCTGGAGGTGGTTTAAGTGCTCAATCTCATTCTTGTAGCTTTCAACTGTTTGGACATCTGCCTCCTCCAGGTTTACATATTTCACAGCATATAGTTGCTTCTTCTGGTCCAGAACCTGATACACCTAAAATGGCAGTGTACGTTATATTTTCTAGCACCAGCCATCAAGCTAAACAAGTGTAAATGCTGCGTTTGAATACATAAATAATGTCACGTCATCATTCACACCATACCTTACTAGAACCACCTCTCCCTATCATCTTAAGAATAAGGAACTGCCTGCCTTTGATTGTGATGGACTCATTGGTGATGGCACTGACAGCACCCTGTAAACACAATTAATAGTCAGACATCTCCTGTATCTGAATCAAGCCTAAATTCTCATCTTTTATTTCTGAACTGCACTATATGAATATATTTGATGTGAACATTCAAAAATTGTTTGAATATTCCAACTACCCTTACTTTACCTGTGACATTGGCGGTGCACAAGAGATCTGACTCTGTGGAGTGCAGGGTAACTGTGTGTGGCTGAAACTCGGAGCAGTAGATGGAACACTGACTGGTGGTCTCTGCTTCACCACAGGTGTAACAAAACTATATTAAAAGGAACAAAAGAGGTTTAAAAAAAATGTGTGAGTGAAGTAAACATCTAGTTTAATTCATAAGTCTCTGCTGTGTCATTACCTGCTTGGTTTAGAGTCTTTGTAGTTGGGTGTCTGACTACTCCATGCTGGATTTAACCTGGGTGGCACTGAGGCAGAGGGAGTTCTCAGGGAGTAAAGAGCCCCTGGAGTGGGAATGGGTTTTTGTTCCTGAAGAAGTACATATATATACACAAAAAAAATCTTGAATAATGCAAATTAAAAATGTAACGTACTATAAATTACATAGATTAATAATACTGGCAGATTTCAGTTGAAATCATAAAAAACACATTTCCTCTTAAATATAACTGCAGAATTAATTAAAGCTTATTCAACCATTATAAAACAGTATAAAAGCAAAATACAGTCTTCTTCCACAGTCATACCTCTGGAGACGCATATTTGTTGATACGTGCAGGAATCTTCCAGGCTGATGAACTTGCCATAACATTAGGTTTTGGTAGCTCATTAATACTGGAAACCTTTAGTAGATTCTCTTCTTCTCTTTGTCCTTTATCATTCTGCAGTGCGTCTGCAGTGTCTGTAGAAAAGGAACAATCAACTCATGTAAGGAAAGTTGATGTGTTTACACAGGATGTCGCAACCTAGAAAAAATATGAATAACCTGCAATGTCCTCCTTATCTTCATGTGGAAACAGCTGAGTTTTTCCAGATTTTATATTCTTTATTGCCATCTGAAGATGTTCAGTGGGCTTGGCGTTAGATCCCAAGGCCTTCTGTAGTATGTAAGTGCTTTTCTTGATATTACCTGCAGGCAAACAAAGAAGGTTTACTATGTTTAAATGCACTCATAGATGTGTATGACAGCATTATGAACATGTGCTATTTGTCCAAAAGTATCCGCACGCCACATTATTAATATTCTTAAAATGTCTTAAAATCCACCAACCTCGGGAGTGTTCAAACTGCGCATAAGCAATATGCACAAATGCAAAAGCTTTGCTATTAGTTCTGGCAATGATAAAATGATCTTCAGCATCATCAGGATCTTCAACTCTATGAAAAGAGGGACATGCAACAATGTATCGACCACTAAACGTGCTAATCTGGCAATAAATAAATAGGCAAATCAAAACTTATTTATTTACCCTTTCAATTCAGCATATCTAATCAGCATTCGAGCATAGCTCTCAGTTTTGCTATGCAGTGCCAGGGGAAATTTAGAGAACACTTTGGAGTAGCAGTCCAGTAGTTTGCACAGGAAAGAAGCATCTGTGTGAGGGTCACCAGTCTTCTCCAGGTTTGTGAGATATATGAAGCAAGTCTCAGGAGAGTTTGAACGAATTATCCGGTTTATATTCGCAGTGGTATCTGAAAAAGAAATGAAAGGAATCTCTGTATCAAAATGAAAATTCAGTGGGAAAATCATTACTGAGTAGTTAATTTAAATAAATAAGTAAATAAACAAATAAAAATACAGAAGATTATCAAGAAAAAGTGGCACCATCTAGTTTAGTGGCATCCTTCTTCTCTGGTCTATGCAGGATTGTTGTAGTGGAGTCCACTTCAGCAATGTCCTCCCAACGGTGTGACTCCGGACTAACAACAGGGGGCTACACACACAAAAAAAAAACAAACAAACAAAAAAAATCCCATTCTACATTTATAACCACATTCAAAATAAAAAAATAAATAAGGAAACGTGAATGGCATCAAGGGAGGGGCCAGTACTCTTTAAACACAGGCTCTCCAGTGAGTAAAGAGTGCAGAATGACAAATAAGAACTAGAGAACAGAGAGACACTGGAGGGAGCCTGTGGTTTTATTTCAGTCCACAGTGGTGGTGGTTTTGTGATGTTCTTTTTGCACTAGCATGTCACTTTTGTTAATAAAGCTTTTTGATGTTAATAAAGTAATTCTCAGTCAGGCACTCCTGCCGGTGTCTGTGTTCCTCGGCTTCCCAGCCTGTGGCTGTTCCCCAAGCCATGTTTACAATATATGTACATCATTTTACTGTTACAGTATTTTAGCGGTCATTCAAACTTGAACATTCTCTTACCTTCAAATTCAGCAGGTTGAAGGAATCTCCTTCTCCAGAACTCTTCTTTGAAGAGGACAGAGAGAAGACAGAGCATGCACCTGAGCGATACATCGACCTAAGAGTAAAACATCAGTCAGATTTTCATAAGATCGCTTTGAAATACAATGACATTACAGAATCAATATCACACAGGAGTAAAGAACTCACCTAGACAAGCTACTGCCATGGCTGGGAGGCTCTTGTTTATAAACCGCACTCTCATTTTCAGGAATAGACAGGGTTCTCATGGGAACCCTCCCAGGCTCCAGGGGAAAAGAAAAGCAGTTAGCTTCTTCATCTGTATGTCAAGTATTTTTCTCTGAATAAGAACAAACTTAAATTTTCAACCTTACCATGGCCAATGATCTTTTGTGTTGTGGGTTACACCTCCAGGCTAGGAGATCATCTTGTGGACTGTTCTTCTGATCAGCTCTGTGATTTCAAATGTGGTTAAAATTAATTTTAAATACTTGTTAGAGCAATATAATGTGAATGAATCATAAAATTAAAACTAGATTTGTCTCCTACCCTAAAGAAAAGCAACTGGCAAGCTGGAAATTGCACGATGTATCCAATTTTCCAGAGCCACTTTTACAAAGTGAACTGTTTTTCAGTGGTTCTTGTGCATTTTCAAATGCTGTCACAAAAAGAAAAAAACAACATGATCATTTTAAAACACTTAATTTATTAACTATATAATAAGTTATATAGACATGGATGTATAAAAACATACAAACACTACATTACAAATAACAACCTGTTATATTTTCTTTATCCTCCTCTGAAAGAAGACAACGCCTTCCTAATCTGAGATTCTGCATCGCAGTTTCCAGGCTTTCTGCTGGTTTAGCACCCATTTCAAAGGCATTCTGAAGAATCCAAGCACTTTTCTTCTCATTGCCTGTTGATTCAAAGAATGGAAATTGAAAAATTGATTTCATTTAGCTGAGACTGACAAAGTAAATTATTGGATTTTAATATTCAGTAGATGAGCAGACTTATCCTTTAACTCCTTTTTTGTTGTTTTTAAAGTATTCATTGTACCCAAGCCAATTTACCATGATCATGCTCCCACAAAAATAAAAACACAATAAAATACTATATTGTCTGTAAGTTTGCATTAATTTAGTTTATATGAACTCATTTGGAAAATGTATTACCAATTATGACCAGTATTTTCTTACCTTGCAAAAGCTCAAACTGAGCATAAGCAATGTGGACAAAGGCAAAATCCTTGCAGTTGGATCTTGCTATGTCAAAACTATCCTGTGCATCACTGACATCTTGGATACTGTTGGGGGGGAGACGGGTAATCACTTTAGGTACATTTTAAATTCCTACCAGTTTTTATTCTATAAAATGGCCTTCATACTATGAAATTCCCAGTGAAGAATGACAGGGACTTACGCTTTTAGCTCTGCAAATCTGACCAGCATCTTTGCATAGCTTACATTCTGGCTGTATTTCGCTAACGGCAAGCTTGAAAAAACTCGGGTGTAGAAGTCAATTAATTTGGAGAGAAGACTGGAATCTGTGTGAGGACTGCCTTTCTCCTCCAGCTTGGTCAAAAAAGTATGGCATGTGTCTGGCGAATTTGAACTGATGACCTGGATAATATTGTCTGTGTCATCTACAAGAAAAGAAAAATGATTTTATAATTTAAAATTCTCGCTGAACTTTTTTTTTAACATACAAGTAATGACAAAAAATCTGGACATGTAATTCTTCTGCATAATCACCATCGCTGTAGTATCTCTTGATCTTCTCCAGCTTTTGACACAGCATGGCAAACTGTAGTTGCCGGTCAGTGCTCTCCTCCTCATCCATACCTAAAAACAGTCATTCTTCTCTCAAAACTACAATACCAAAGAAGGCATTCACACCATATACTATATAGACAAAAGTATTGGGACAGACCTCTTAAATATTGAATTCAAGTAGCCCATTACTTCCAGTAAAGTAATGTTTAAGACATTTTGGACAACACCATGCTTCCAAATTTGTGGACACAGTCTGGGGAGAAGGCCCTTTCTTATTCCAGCATGACTGTAAATGTACAAAGAAAGGTCCATAAAGACACGGTTGGACGAGTTTGGTGTGGAACAGCTTGACTGGCACGCACAGAGCCCTGACCAAAACCTTGTGGAACGCCTTTCAAGAGTGGAAACTAGCTGCAACGGCTGGACCAGCTCCATATTACAGTCTAACTTATGTATTTGAAGTCCCTATTGGTGTAATGGCCGGGCGTCCAAATACTTTTGTCCAATAAGTATATCACCAAGGTTGTTAAACTTTTAGCTGATGTGGACAAGAGACACTATTAGACAACAACTGCAACATAAGGTCGGTTGATTTATTCTGGATTGTTCAGTCGACTGTGGAAAGCTAACGTGCTAAAGCTACCATTGCCACGAAGCTAACGTTACCTGACTAACGTTAATCTCCTGGTAAACTTACTACCATTAACCAAAAAATGCCTAAACATAGCACTCATTATGGTCTCTTGCGAGAAACCTAAGACATACAGCAGCTGCATTTAGTGCTGTTTGCCAGCATTTGGGCAATTAAAATTAAATTATCCGAGCTAGCACTAGCGTTAGCAACCAACAGACAATAACAACAAACGTTTGACCTGTAATGTTAGCTGTTGTCATTTTACAAGAATCTACATATTTAACTTACCGTCGCCAGTGATGGAGAACTCCACGAAAACCTCTATCGACTGTATATCCAATATTTAGTTTTATGGTATAATCTGTGTACGAGTTGACCGTACCAACCCGTGTTTTCTCCAACAGAACTTTCAAAATTTCCACCGAATCCAAACGGCTCGCTGCCATTGGTCCATCTGGAGCTCCGCCCCGTTCCACTCCCATTCGAAAAGTCATACACAATGTGGGCAAATGTATTTGGACGCCTGACTATTATGCCAACATTGATTTTAATGACATTGCCTTTTAATACATCTTAAAATAAGAGTTGACCCCCCTTTGCAGCTATAACAGCTTCCACTTCTTGGAAGGCTTTCCACAAGATTTTGAGTGTTTCTGTAGAAATTGTATCCCATTCATTCTGTAGAGCGTTTAGTAGGTCAGGCACAGATGTCGGATGAGAAGGCCTTGCTTGCAATCTCCGTTCCAGGTCATCCTGGTGTTGGATGGGGCTCCGGTCAGAGCAGTCAGTTCTTCCACACTGAACTCATTTAACCATCACTTTATGGAGCTTGCTTTGTGCACTGGGGCACAGTCATGCTGGAATAGAAAAGGTTCTTCCCCAAACTGTGTACACAAAGTTGGTAACATGGTGGTGTCCAGAATGTCATGGTATGGTGAAGCATTAAGACTGCCCTTCACTGGAAGTAAGGGGCCACCTGAATTCGGTAATTAGGTGTGTTCTAATACTTTTTTCCATATAGTGTATCAATGTACTAATTAACTTTAGGTCTTGCTGGTTATCCAGTTCTTAGGAATTATTCAACGCTTGTTTTGAAGTTGAGTTCTAAGAAATGAAGTTATCGGACTGTTTGCTTGAAGTTTAAGGGATTAAATCTAGATAAGAGATAAGATAACCCTTTATTAGTCCCAGAGGCGGGAAATTGTTACAGCAGCAAAGTGGACAGAACAAAAGAAGAAAGTAGAAACAGTAGAAACCAATAGAATAAAAGCAATACAACACAACAACATCATATAAAAAGTTCAAGTTTCAAAGTTTCAAGGTTATTTTATTGTCATCCGTAGCTGTGTACATGCATATAGTGTGATGAGAGGTTTCTCCATGGACCACAGTACAACATATAGCAACATTCTACAGAGTGTTGACAGAAACAATAGACAACAGACAGCACAACAAATAGACATTATATAATTTTTTTTATAGCAGTAGGGTATGTAACAATATTGTGTGGACACTACGTATACCATTGTATATTGTAACATGATGATAGTATTGCGCCATAAGTATGTTTATTGCACAGGAGGCACTGAACAAAGTGCAAGGAACTTCGGAAACAATACATTAAATAGACAGTATAGCAGTGTAACAGTGGTGTGAATGGGATGTAAATACAGAAAGTAGACAATACAGAAGTGTATCATAAGTGGGAAGTGTATGTAAACATTCCAGAATGGATCATTTTGCACTCTATATTTTACAAGATTAATGTGAAGAAGATGTAAATCTTCTACAGTGATATATATCTAATATATATCTCTGATAGTCTCCCTTTCTTTTAGTCTTTTATCCTTCTCTCTCACTCCCTCTGACTCTCTTTCTCTCTGAAAGTCTCACTCTCTCTCACTGTCTCTCTCTCTCTTTGACTCTATGTCTTTCTGTCTGACTCTTTCTCTGACAATCTTTCACTCTCTGTCTTTCTCTCGACGTCTCTGTCTTTTTCTCTTTTGTCTTGCTCTTTTTCTCTCTGTAACTGTCTCTCTCTCTGTGACTGCCTCTCGTTCTCAGTTTCTCTGACAGTCTCTCTTTCTCCTTCTCTCTCCCCTCTCTCTCTTTCTGTTTTTCACTCTCTCATCTCTCTCGTCTCTCTTTCTCTTGTCTTTCTCTCCTCTCTCTTTCTCCCCCTCTCGCTCTCTCTCTCTTTCTCCCTCTCTTTGATCTCTTTCTCTCATCTCTCTCTCGCTCATCTTTCTATTTCTCATCTCTCTCGCTTTCTCCCTCTCTCTCATCTCTCTTTCTCCCTCTCTCTCTCTCTCTCTCTCTCTCGTCTCTCTCTTTCTCCCTCTCTTGCTCGTCTCCCCGCCTCGTCTCCCCCCTCGTCTCTCTCTTTCTCCTCCACTCTGACTTCTCTCTCTCTCTCTCTCTCTCTCTCTCTCTCTCTCTCTCTCTCTCTCTCTCGAAAGCGGAACATGCGCGCGGCACAGCTGCGGTGACGTCACGCCAAACCTCCCGGCGCGGAGCGGCTCGCGCGCTTAAAGCGGAGCGGAGAAACCGGCGCGCGCTCAAACACACACGCCTCTAAACAACAACAGGGAACTGTAAACAAAAACAACAAACAACAACAACAAGCCCGAGCCCAGTAAGCACAGCTGCACACGTGCTAATGAAGCGAGCCGGAGGAGAACTTCTTCATTAATGGAGCTCGACTTTTTTGGCCGAGCCGAGCTCCTTCTCTCCCCGGACCAGCACAGCCGTGTTCTCCTGCACCTCGCCGGCATGAGAGTCCGAGGAGGGCGGCTCGGAGCGAGAGGAGGGCTGCTGGAGACCTCGCTGGGCTGAAAACCCACTGTGTCTTACAGCCAGAGGGGAATGAAGAAGGTAACTACAGCTTTATTACAGAAAAGTACACTTTGCTTTTCCACCACTGCTGCACACACACACGCGCGCGCACATAGTCCTGCAACAGCAGCGACTCTGGCAGAGTAGTCTAGCCTAAGCAGGTAACAACTGCTTTATTACAGAAAGACTAGTCTGCACCTGGCTTTTCCACCACTGTAGTAACGTTACACACACGCACAGACTCCTGCAGCAGTAGTGACCCTCAGCAGTGCACACTAGCCTGCAAGATACTCACTTCTAGGTTAAACTGCACATCTGCCTAACTTCAAGTTTAATGTTTTTTTATTAGTAAGATGTGTGCAGTTCAGCCTAGATGTGAGGATCTACTCATGTAGGCTAGTCTGCACCTTGCTTTTCCACCACTGCTGCACACACACAGACACACACACTCACACTCAAACATCCACTCCTGCAGCAGTAGTGACCCTAAGTGCAACCTAGTCTACATGACAAGATACTCACCTCTAGGCTAAACTGCACATCTGCCTAACCTCAGGCATTTTAGTTTAAAATGTATTTGTTAAATATGTCGAAAACAGCCACGCTTACTGTGAGTGATGCGTAATTAATATACACGAGCTTCTTTTGGTATTTAATTAATGTTAAAACGTTACAACGGTCGAGACAGTGTAACATATCGGTTTTTATCCAACTTTTTGTTCATTTCCTGCCAAAATGAGGGCGAAAACCAACTTTTAACCGCTCACAAAACACTTAAGGCACTTAAAGGATGCAATTTTTCTTCGTTTTGGTGAAGTCTGAGGTGACTTCAGGTCGAAAATGAGATCCACCACTGCTATTGTGGTATGTTAAGGTTAGGTTTGTGAGATTTTTGTGATTTAGGGTGTTTTTTCTTCTTATTTAGGGGGCCGGTGTAATGTACTTGGGCTGCTTGCCAGCTGTCTGGGTCAGACACGTTTCAGACACCCAGTCAGACTCAACTCTGCCGTCTGGGCTTTTTTGGTTCATTTCTTTCAGAGGCAGTGAGATGTCGAGTCGGTGCTAACCCTTAACGCTGGCTTCTTCACGTTTCTCACGCAACTTTACTGACAGTGGAGATTTTTTAGTCAAGATCGGACCTTCTTGCAGAGATTTGGCGTTTTTTTTCCCTTTCTCAGGTCTTAGTGAGACATTAGCCGGCATTTCGACCTCATCATTGCTGCTCATCCGGTGAGTAGGCAACTTTTTTCCTCTGTGAACCAAGCTGTTCATTTTAATTCTCGTCTTCGTGTTGCACTGCTTTACCCATGCAACCAGTCTGGCTAGCCGAGAAGTGAATCGTGAGCTGTCGTGTTCCGCGAAACCTAGACCAAATGCCAAAAGTTCCTCACATACAAAGCCGTGTGGTTTCAACTTGTCGTCTCGCAGGTGTGAGGACGATCACCTGAAGCCACTTTTGGCATCCTACTCATCACATATGAGCTCATTGTTAGCTCCTGTGCAATCATGAAATGGAGTGTGTGGTGTAATCTGTTCACTTCTCTCCAGGTGTTGCTCTTAGATATACTGGAGGCAGCTGCTGTCCAACTTGGTTGTGGACAGTAGATTCTGTATTTCTAAGCGTAGCAGACCCGCTGTGCTCAGATACTAGAGTGTACTGGAGGCAGCTGCTGTCCAACTTGGTTGTGGAAATGGCTGTGGACAGTAGATTCTGCATTTCTAAGCACAGCAAACCCTCAAATACAAAAGTGTGGATTGCCAGTGCCAGTGACTCTGTGTTCCATTAAGCATGTGCTGTACCATGATTCATTTGCAGGCAGACAAATGGATAGTTCGAGACAACCTCCCAGTATAGATCTGCTGCTTTGGAATTACTTGAAGTAGTCTGCCCGTGGATTCTTGCATCACTCATGGCTGACACACTTTTGGAGGTAAATGCAAGTCAGGTCTGGAGGTGCCAACGACTTTCCGAGGACTTTTGAACCCTGGATGACTCGTGGACTTGAAGTTCAAGAATTACCAAGGATGCCTATCACAGACATGTTATGGTGCAGGCTGGATTGACTGAAGTGCTTTAATCCTTGTGTAGCCTCCCCCATCCCCCTCCCCTACCCCATGCCAGATCTTCTCTAAATTATGGAAATTTTGTGGAAGACGCTGACTTGGATATTGAGCCTGCTACTGGCTGCTGCTGATCCTCAGAGCCTTTCATTAAATTCTCAAGGTAAGGCACAGCTCTAAAAACTCAAACATGAAAAGAATAGACGTTTAGACTAATAAGACACAAGCTATGACCAGTTATTATCACATCAGTCCAGGAGTCATTTACTGTATTATACAACATATAGTCGGTGTGTTTGTTTTCCATTTGGTCACAGTTTGTGTCATTAACTCTTATCCTCTGATTTTTTTATCCCTTCAAATTGAAAAGAGGAGTTCCTGTCCCACTTGGAGGACTACCAGCTTACGGTGCCCGTTCGAGTGAACGAGAAGGGCGAGTTTATGAGTTACACTGTGAAACAGCACCGGCCCGGCCGACGGAGACGCGGACTGGACCATGCTGGACCGGAGCCCGTGGAGACCAGACTCTTTTACCGACTCTCAGCCTATGGCAAGCACTTTCACCTGAACCTGACGCTCAATCCCAACCTAGTTTCAAAACATTTCACTGTAGAGTACTGGGGCAAGGACGGGCAGGAGTGGCAGCACTCCACTGTGGATGATTGCCATTATGTTGGATACCTACTGGATCACTACAGCACTACAGGAGTGGCACTGAGTAACTGCAAAGGCTTGGTGAGTAGAGAAAGCTGACACCTCCTCACATTTTTGGTTCTTGGGGAAGAGAAAACTATTGTCCTATTATGAGGTCATTGGGGCAGGTGATGTGATCCATTTATTGGTTTCCCAGTATCTGTTCTGGGAAAGCTCTTCTCTAAAAGCTTGATTTTCTAATGAGATCAGGGAAACACCAACCTATGCTGTTAAGGTTGTACTCCAGAAGTGGGGTGAGAAACACCAGTTTAGAATCGCAAGGCTGAGACAATCTCACAGAAACGTGGAAGTTCTAGCCATCAGCATATGGAATATGTGTTAACCTTTATGGCACACATATCTAGATCTCTTTAGGCAAGTGTTTATTACTTCAAAGCATTCTACATCTGCTCTTTATGTTTCTAACACATGCTGTAGGTTCAAAAACTGCACATAATCATCTCAGTATTAGATCTTTAAATATATTTATTACTTATTTATCCAGCGCGCATATTTTGATTGCTGTTTTTTTTTCTTCTGTCTCCTTGGGTTGTTCAGTGGTTTGGCTCTCGACCAGAGGCTAGGCTAGGATCCAGATCCAGGCCATATGGATTAATCATGAAAAAAAGGTTTAAAAGTGAACGTTGAAAAACTTTAAATGCTTAGAAGAGTGAACAAAAGTGTTGGGGAGGATACCAATGAGAGGCATAATGGTAGTAAAATAGAGGGAGAGGCCTAAACTCACCTCGTTTTTTGTCCCTCCCTAACATCTCTCCCTAGTCTGTATGCACACAGTGTGCTTCTGCTTTGTGTTAAAGTGATTGGTGAGTGACAGCAAAATATTAGCTTAGCCACATGTCTCCGTGTCAGGCTTGGATCCGTTCTGCACCTGCAGGTCCATTCACAGCTGCCAGCTGATTTCTATCTCCCACTGTGTTTCATCAGGAGAAGACTCCATCATGGAACAGTCCCAGCCCCTATGGCACTTCTAGGGGTGTCTGTATTTTTTCAAGTCGTGATTTGAGGTTATTAGTAGTGAATCATGCTGATACAATATAATATATTGAAATACACCGATACAGATTTGTGGTCCTATAACAGTTAACAGGTTTTGTCCGATACTCGTAACAATAACTGATGTTTACTTTTTTAACACTTTATCCCACAAATGACAGGCAGTGATTGTAAGGCAGGCTTAAACTCTCCTAGCTATTAATGTCTGATATTCTTTAGGCTGTATTGACCACTGGAGTTTTCAAATGTCTTGTCAGGATTAGTGGCTGCAGAAAATGTTTTCCCTTTGCTGTATCTCACTGAGCTTTTGTTGCAAACTGTGGTTCTGTTTTCTGTCACATTTCCAGACTGATCACACTTTCACTCGTTCATCTTAGTACGGCTACATGTGCATCAATCTACACTACTATGCTACCTGCTACTGCCTATGAATTTCAGATCTGCACCAACTGTAGCTTTAAGAAGCTGCTTAAAACTGCACTACTTTGTTCCACTTTCTTTTAAATGTCTGCACTTTCATGACACTTTTAATCTTTACACTTAATTTGTACACTTTTAATTGAATTCATATGTAGTCTTTTACTTTTTTACTTCCTACTACTTTAATGCTTAATATTTTTATTTACTTTCTGTAAAGAACACTGAATGATCTTTGTACATGATAATGGGCTATAGAAATAAACTTAATTTGACTAGCTAAAATTATGCAGTTGATGTTACTGGCTGTAATTCCAGGTTTTGACTGACGGTATGGCATGCACCGGTATGGCATGCTGAATCCAGAGGAGAAAGAACTTTGCCTTCAGTGCCCCTCTGCTTTACGGTTTTACTTATAGCATGTCATCACACGACACACTCCTTTTTTCTCTCAGGATAGTGAGGGCAGAAAATTCCCAAGGGAGCTGGTCTTGCCCGCTTACCTTTCTGACAGGGAGGACACGTGGGAGGACAAGACTCCATATTGGATTCCTCCCTAGTATCAGAGACATATTCTCATAAATCTGTGGGAATTAAGAGAGGCCGTGCTGGCCTGGAGGGATTTCCTGCAGCCACTGTGTCTGGGCTCACAGAAGACCACTGAAGAAACCTGTAGTTTCAGGAGCCCTGTGTAACTGTTCTTACTCAACTTGCCAAATCTTTCACCTTTACTTTACATTGTGGTGCAGCCTTAGTATTAGCTTTGATTGATGACTTTGCACCAAGACTCATTTAATAATGCTGTGCAAAGCTTCTTTCCTCAGGGGCTCTAATAAATAGCACTTTATTTGTTTCACTTTCAAAAATAATAAATTCCCAAACAGTGGGTGGCACTTTGCCCTATTTTCATTTTGTTTTGGCCAAAATCACTGTGCAGCTTTACAACATTATGCATGTGACGTATAACAAATGATTACAGTTTAACTCAGGTTTCATGCATCAGAACTTCGGAGCATATAACAGGGTTCACAGAGTCTGATGGGCAGGTTCACATAGGACTCCACAACATAAAGGGATGCTCCCAAAATGTTAACGATTAACGGCTCGTTCCTAACACAGGTATTACAGGCTTTGGGTTGTACATTAAAAAACACATCAAGTGGTTTGCTCTGTTGACCAGTTTTTTTCCTCAAGGAGCGCCAGCTGTAGTAATGTTAAAGAAATATGTATTAACATTATTGTTAGTGCAGCCAAAAGCACTGGCTCAGCATACTTCATAAATTGAAATTGCATAGGTCTACTGTGTCTCAGTCATGTTATAGAAGCCAAAAATGGAAAACAGTCCTTAGAATGTCTCAGCACTTTTCTTGCAATGGTTTGTGCACCAGAAGACTCAGGCTGCATTGAGTGCACTTTGTTTTGCATGTGCACCAGTTTATTATTTCTTTGCAAAGGAGTTTAATTGGTTTCATTGTGGCTTTTACAGACTTGGGGAACATGCCAATGTTTTTTATAAACACATCTCTGGAGTACTTGTACAATTTATGTTGCGGCAAGTCTTTTCAAGGGCACAGGATTGTGTGCTTTGGTTTGTGTCCCGGTAATTATGGTGTTGTTCTTTATGTAATTGGTGGTTTTAGTGTGATTTATCTCATTGATATGGATTGCATGGTGTTTTTGCATTCAAGTGCAATGCGAAGAGACGTGAATTACATGTGAGTCAATGAGTGTGTGTTAGTTATCCGCGCATGGCATGTATTTAAATGGCCCACAGTCTAGACCATGGTCCGGACCTGGTTGATTGCAGTATTGCACAGTAATAGCAATACTAAATCATACAGTATTGCAGAGGTAGATTTGAGTTTGAGATCTTTGCGTAGACTTTTGTCACAGGCAATGAAGTCATTGGAAACTTTCCTGTTATTAGTACACAGTCTTGTAATGTCTGTAAGGTTATAAATATGAACAAATCTCAGATCTTGAAAACTGAAATTAACATGGAGCATGCTGTATGTTTCCTCTCATTTCTCCACAAGCATGGTGTCATCACTACAGAAGAAGAGCAGTATTTAATTGAGCCGTTAAAAGACATAACAACCAGAAACTCCAGCGATTTCCGGCTCATGGGAGAAGGGCAGCAGCATGTTATTTATAAAAAGTCCTCCATCCCTTCACCACAGCAGCACAGCGAGGAGTTCAGCTGTGGCGTCTCAGGTTGGTGAGCCTTCTCCATCTGGCCATCCTCCATCTGACGTAAAGGAACAGCTATAGATAGCTGCAGAGGAAGAGGTGGCGTCTGGCTCAGGTTAGGCTGGATGTTGCCAGCAGAGCGACACGTGCACCTCCAGACCTGTCAAAAGCAGACAAGCTAGTGGTTAGCTCTGCTGAACCTGAACCTCTCTCATAGCTCTCTCTCTCATTGTAGAGGTTCTAGCCTAGAATAATGACAAGTTGGATTTGATTCTATTATACATCCACCACTTTTTTCTGTCCCAGTCATGTATGAGGAGTCTTACATCTTGTGGAGGTTTAGGTATTTAGGCTACAGCGCTGTAGGTCACTGTGAAGGCTGTCATCATGAGGAAGCCAGCAAGCCTGAACAGGCATTATCTAATGGCTTTTCTTCCAGCATCTGGGTCATAAATGCTCATGCTGCAGGAGTGAGGTTCGAAGAGGAATGCCCTTAGTATACAGAAGCAGACATGAAAGCCACTGTGATATTTATCTATGAAGTGTAACTTTACATTAAATGTTATGTAAAGTTCTGTAACTACTTAAACCACTTAAGCGTCCTCGCTTAGTCCCTCAACCACAGAGGGTATAAAAACAAAAGTAATACATCTTAAGAATGATAAGTAATAATAAGTAAGTTTAAGGGGTACTTATTTTATAATTATGTAATTATTTAGTTTAGATCTTGTGTGTTTGTTTTCATATTTGTTATTTAACCTAAAGTCAGCAAATGTCATGATATTGAACAAAGCAAATATATAGATCTGTTTATTTGGGTTTTAGTGGGTAGAAATGTAGAAATCATTAATAATACACATTTGCTCATGTTGCATTTCACAGACCTCACAATAAACCATACAGCATGTTTGCAAACCAGTCCTAACCCAGCAACCCCGTCTCCTGTGCGGATTAACGGCAGCTCTAGCAATGCACACCGACAGCGGCGCTCCGTCAGTTCCGAACGTTTTGTTGAAACTCTAGTCGTGGCTGACAAAATGATGGTGGGCTACCATGGCCGCAAGGACATTGAGCACTACATCTTGTCTGTCATGAATATTGTAAGTTTGATCCTGCTTCTCTTATAATCTTTGTAGATGTTACACCACTGTATAATCTGATGGGGCTTCTTTCTCAAAACTCTGAGCGGTGATGTACAACACTGACATATTGACAAAATTTGTCTGACTTTGTGTCTTTTCTTCTTTTCTGGAGGTCAGGTTGCCAAACTTTACCGTGATGCCAGTCTAGGAAACGTTGTGAACATTATTGTAACCAGACTAATTGTTCTAACAGAGGACCAGGTGAGTCAACAGCATGAACAATCTAAGCATATTCTACATGTATGAACTAAAAACAACGAACATACAGGGACTACTGAAATAATGCTACTGCTGAATACACTTTCATCAAAAGCAACTGCTAAGGAAAAACTGCCTTAAAATGTAGGGCAGCTTGGTAAACATGAGCTGAACTTCTATCCAATACAGGATTTTTTTTTACATCAAAACTGTCCGCATATTACAATATTGCTTATCAGTCATATTACTGCTGTTGTATAATTCATGTATGTTATTTTACAGAAGTAATAACATAGTTACATATGGCCTTAACTGTAATTACAAAGTTGACTTGGTCATTTTCAGGGACCTTTAATTCTCTTTATAGTGCCCTATACACTTCAGCGTATTTTACTTGAATGTTCTTTCTGGGTTAGTTGAAGCATCATCAAAGCTGGCTGACCAGAGCCTATTTTAAGAAACATTCCTTATTGTAGACTACTGTGTTTTATATGATTGGTCTGTATGAGACAGACAGAAGCATCCTACCATATGGTTACCACCACTAAAGATGAAAGCTATTCAAACAGATAGACCTAGGCTTGGTCCCTCAGGACATCTTTGTAAAGGGTTTTTACATGTATATATATATCTAATGAGAGTAGCAGCATGTTTGTCTAGTATTCTTTCTTTCTGAGGGACGAAACATTTCTTCACAAGGCGGAAGCCAACGAAAAGATTAAACTACCTCAGAGAGGAAGTCACAGCAGCCAACATCCTTTTATTACTATTCATATCATGTATAAGAGCTTTTTATCAAATTCAAATGTTATCAAATGGGTTTATGGTTCAGAAATGATGTTTATTTGTTTTGCAACCAAGCTTTCCTTCCTTCAAGTTTTATTTTATGTCATTTCCATATGTTGGATGTATCTGTGTCTAACTAGGCAGGATAAATGAGTGCTCTTTATTGCAGCCCAACCTGGAGATTAACCACCATGCAGACAAGTCCCTGGACAGCTTCTGCAAGTGGCAGAAATCCCTCCTCTCTCATCAGGGAGACGGAAACAGCATCCCAGAAAACGGCATCGCTCACCACGACAATGCTGTTCTCATTACAAGGTCAGTAATTTACTCCTTGCCAGCGCAGGACACATTTTTAAAGTCACATTTTTACCTCAACTGATTGAATTACAGGACAATTATAAGCACAAATAGGTTCACTTAATATGTAACGCCGAGAATCAAGACATAACCAAGGCTGTTTATGTGCACTGCAGTGTGTACAATGGTTTTATGAAATGTGGCACTACAAGTAGAGACTGGCAGAATGGCAATATAGATCATTGTCATGGTAAAATACATGACAATTTCTCAGTATGCTTTTCTATTGTGATATTGTCAGTACTCAAAGAAAACTGCATGTTTCATTAGTAACAGCACAGTTGATTTACCTTTGATTTAGTGTTTGAAACATTTAGTTTTATTAATTTGGTTTTTATATTTTTACAATATCTCCCTCACAAAACTCTCAGTGCTTTTTATCTCTGTTTCAACTTATTAAACCACTGAAAAACCAAATATTGTGAGACATAAACTATCACATTGTCTTTAAAGTGGGCAATATGATGTATTTTTCACGTGTCACATTTTGTCCCGTTTCAAACACTTCACTCCTTTACTATGACTGTAATTACCACAACTGGTTTTCTTTTTTCATTTTAACTTCTGATTACTCCAATCTTTTACAGTACTCTTTTCTTCACAAGGCATTTTTGGTTAGTTTTTTACACAACAAAGGGTTCAGTTTGAGGTAATACTACTGCTTTTGGGTTACCAAGTATTCTGTGCTCCTTTTCAAGCCAAGCTATTGGGATGTATTGAGGGTTATTGAGAATAGTAGCCAAACATGAAGCTGATTGGAAGGTAATAGTTCAGTTGCTAAAAATGAATTTTTGTGTCTCCCACTAAACTTTCAATCAACTACATGACCATTACTTCATTACTACTGCCATGATAATAATATTTGGTAATTACACTTCATGCTCAGAAGACCTCTATTTGATCAGTAAAACATAAGTCAGTTACCCACATGTATCTGATCTCGGGCTTATAGGTCATAAAAGTGCTGAAAAGGCGTACATGATTTGTTTCTGGCATACCAGTCATTCTGCAATTTATGGGGAGAAACCATGTTGTTGCAAAACACTGTCATCACCTGGAACTGGCTTCATCCTTGCTGTTAGCTGTTTGAACCACATAAACCTAGCAACTGAAGCATACACTTCCAGCCTGGTTTATTTATAGATTATTGTCTCTTTTTTGAGTGGCAGGGCGTAAAACTCATTTACTGACTCAAGCAAACTGTTTCCCCTGCGGATTACTTTTCTTTTGAACCTGCTAGGTGTGTTTGACTTTTTTCCAACTTGCCTCCCTTTTTTTCTCACCCTCATCCTCGCCCTTTTCACTGCCTTGAAGGTAGTAGTTCTTGAGAAGATAATTTGTGGTCACATGTTGACAGAAGCTTAAATTAGTAATTTAGTCAAAAGCAATGTGTTTGTTAAAGATGAGGTATCTGAAGTTTCAGTTTTGTGATTAATGTTTCTATAATAGTTTATTGGAAATTTGTGTGGAAACTAGTTAATGTGCAGACATTTCAGTAGATTTCATTGTTCTGTACAATATAGAATAATCCATCACATAAATATATTTCTTGTGAGAGTATGGAGAAAGCAAAGCTCAAAGAAAGCACCAGTTATTAAAGCCGTGGTCCGTTGGTGTCTTGTAAGTGTGGATTCATTGGATGTTGACCTGAGGTATTTGCCTAGAATGTCCCCAGTGATAGTACCTCATGCAAGTTCATAAATAGGTTCCCTAATTTGTTTCAGATTGTTATTTTTTAACAGATAGCTTTTTGCTTTTTAGAGGTTCCCCCAAACAAACAGAAAGCTCAAATAAGAGTGAGAGATATGCTCCATGTCGGATGTCTTCAAAACAGACATACGTCTGCCAAAATAGCTACGCAGTAAACAACTGTCCGTTGTGCTCCTAATTTCTGCTGCAGAGAATTCTTGTCTGGCAAAAAACACAAGTTCTCCTCTGTAAATTAATTAAGGGTGGGCTGATTCTAAACCATGAGGGGCTTCAGTGCTCACTGAAGTTCTCTTACGATTTTGTGTCTCAGAAGAGAATTCTCAGCATTGAGCTTAATCATCAAAAATCAAGATATATTGCATTAAGTTAAATTAAATGAAAATAACGTTTATTGCAAAAAAATTGGTTCATTCTATTAAAAATTCTCAAAGTATTGTTCTTTTGTTTTCAGTTCTTGCACACTATTCCTTTGGATGAGATACGTTCTGCCTGCATGAGGCTGCACTCAAAAAACAAGCTGAGGTTCACGTAAGATAGTGGTGGAGCTTAGGCCAAGTAAAAGCTCATGAATTAGAGGAAAGTTCAGTCTGGAGATGCTATATGTGTTTTTTTGTTAAGCGCTGACGCAGGACTCATGAAGTACTGATTAACCATCATATCTGGTAAGACCATTGTGAAATCCTTCAGGAAGAAGATGCATCTGTAATTTTTACCAAACATTTATTTTAGCCACACTTTGCCTGGAGATATTTATGTATGGGTGTTTCTTTTATGACTAATGAAGCCTTGGAAGGGAGATTATCCAGTCTGAAAGGGCTTTCATGTCATCTCTCTTCCATGATAGCTTTTTTCCCTGGCCTGTCAGTAACACAGATAACACATGACAGTGTGTATGTGTAGCTGTGCCCATGATAGCTTTTTTGACTGAACCCTCTGGCATGACGTATATTGTTACAAGACTCTTGCAAGTAGCTGTCATAACTAATTGTAATTATTTGTGCACGTTATGTCCTAAAAAGCATTTCTACAGCTTAATGGAATTCATCAGATGCCCTAAGGTAATAAGTATATTAGTACTTTGACAACGTCTTTGGCTTTAAGCCCACTGACAAAACTGCTAACAATGAAGCAGTGTCCTTGAGACTTCTTGAGATCCTACAGAGCCAGGTACAATTATACCTGAGCAATGTGCAAGCTCAGTTGTGTGAATCTTGACATTGTACAACATTTATAGGGTCTTATACCCTAAGGAGTCAAAACTTCATGACCAGTTGCTAATGCTGATTAACTGCTGAGACCTAGACTCTACAAGACTCCCAAGGGTTCCCTGTGGTATCTGGGACCAAGGTGTTTACAGTCGATCCTTTAAGTCCTTTAAGAAACCAAAGTGGATCTGACTTCTTGTACCAGGACATCCCATAGATATCCCATAGATAGTTTGATTAAGATCTGGCGAAGTTGGTGACCAGGGCAGCATCTTGAACACACTTTCCTTAAACCATTTCCAAACAATGTGTGCTGGGGAGTACCATTTCCATGAAGGGTTGTACCTGGTCTGGCACATGTCAAATTTATGTTCACATGAATGCCCGTTCCGAAGGGTTTTCCAAGTAGAACTTTGCGCATGCGTCATGGTGCCTCCGCCTGCTTATCTTATTCTTACAGTGATTTAACGTGATTTAAGAAAAATGGAACTCACCTGAACAGACCACCTTCTTGCCGTGCTTCAAGGTCTAGTTCTGATGCTCACTTGCCTGTTGTAGGTGCTTTCACCGTAACATCTACAGTCTAGGTCAGTCCCACTCCTACAATGAGCAGGTGTCAGCATGAGCACTTTAATCAGTCTGTGGCTGTGCAGCCCTATACTCAGCAAGGTGAGATACTTAGTGTTTTGTGATTCTCTTTGTTACCAACATTTAAAAAATTTGGTGACTTTTGCCACACTAGGTTTGGACCAGACAGGTTAGCCTTCATCGCCCTTGTGAATGGACAGTACTAACCACTGCTGACCTGGAGGACACAATAAGCCTTGACACTGTGGAAGTGTTATAACGATTTGGCTGTTGTCAGAGTCAATCAGGTCTTAATGTCTGACTATTTCCCCTGCTACCAACATCTACTGTTTGCTTACTGTTGATGTTTACTGAGATTTCCACCCCTTTATTGTCTTGACATTTGCAGCTTTGTGAGTGGTTGTATAGGTTTGGCTTACTACCTGCCCACCCCTTTAAAACTTCTCTGAGGCTAGACAAAAAATGTGGACATTCATGTCTGTTCACAGTTGCTTACATTGTCTTCTTGGTGCTATGTTAGGATACATTCTGTGGGGTAGTGTGCTCTGACACATTGTCCTAAAACCAGCGTCTCATCGCTCTGCTGATGTAGGAGTTTATTACTCTTATGGCTGCAGAATGGCAGAAGGGATACAATGCCTTTGTTTGGAACTGGAACCACAGTGAGAGCAAAGGGAAATTAAAAGAACTGAATAAAAATAAATAGAGGTCCAAATGAGGCTGGCTTTTCTACAGTTGTCCCTGAGACTGTACCTCAGACCTTTGGATGCCTTCCATGAGGAGGAGAGAGCAAAGGAGAACTGAAATTCAATTTTCAGTGTCCTTGGTTTTTTAATACATTGAAAGCCCTGATATGATTGGATCACACATTGCCATTAAAAATAAATCTGTGTGTTTTCAAGAAAGTCCTTGTCTTTCTTTTCATATGTGTGTCTACCGTTCCTTTTTTATTGGATTATCAGTACAGTGTATACATTATTTAGACAGCTTGGCAAGAAGCTAGACCACATATGCAGGGTTTGAGCACTGGGCTTTGCTCTGTAGGCTATGTTGTGTCTGGTTCAAACAAAAGCATCCTTTGAGTGTGCTGGGACAGTACAGGCCAGTTATTTCATATATTTGGCACTGAAGTATGTTGTTGTAGTTACAGTGTTTTGAGTATCGGTAAATCGTAATCAAATCATTATCTACTGATCATCTACTGATTTAGTCTATTGCTTCCATTGCTTTATTTTAACTCCACTGCTCTTCACACCAGCCCAGTGATACTGAAGATACTACTGATCTTCAGATGGATTATGAAAACAGAACACAAATAGGGAAACTTAACTTATTCATCTGATTGAATAAATCCGTAACATCTACAGACTAGGTCAGTCCCTGTCTCTTTATTCCGTGCCGCAGAATACGTCAAACAAAGCCTGTCTGTCTGCCTTTGCCTGGTCTGCAACTGCAACCGACTAAACGCCTTCCCTGGAGGTGTTAAATACCCCATTTGGGAAATGAGAAAATATTTGTCATTCTTTTGTATGACTTTACTGTCTGCCAACCTATGGCAAAATACAACAAAATAAAACAAAAGCATGTAGTCAAAGAGCAAGTAAGTTATGCTGACGAGGGGAATTTGTTTTCAGTGTGCAGTCTGTAGGTTGCAGTTGAGCAATTTGGTTATGTGCCATATAGATAATATAAATTTGCAATGATGCAAAGTGCTGCTCATGGCCAAGCTGATGATGCCTTTTATTATGATTATTTCCCCATTTTCTGCCCAATTTAGTAATCTTTCCACCCATTACCTAGGACTCCTATCATTTGGTACGACAAACAGTGGGAGTGTGAAGGCTAGTACATGCTTCCTCTGAGTCACGTGAAGCCTCATCTTTTTAAACTGCCACTAAAACAAACACTGTTATATGTTTGGAGGAGAATGTTGATTTTTTAATATATAATGTGTACAGCTTTAGTGGAAGTATACAGTAGTACTTTGCAGAAATCAAGACATTAATTGTATGAACTACAAATAGTGGATATACATCAATCAACCATAACATTAAAACCTCCTACCTAATATGTGTACATCCCTCTCATGACGCCTTACCTGTTGAAGAATGGACGTTACAAGCCCTCTAAAGGTGTGTTGTATCTGACGCCACAATGTTAGCAACAGATCTTTCTAGTCTTGTAAGTTTGGGACAGCAGTTCAGCATTCCCCACAGATGCTCATATTGAGATCTGGGGATTTTGGAGGCCCTTCATGATAAACTCTTTATCATGCTCCTCAAACTCCTTAAACAACATTTGCCATAGACAGGGCACATTATCCAGCTGAAAGAGGCCACTGCCAGTAGGAAATACTGTTATGAAGGGGTGTGCTTGGTCTGCAACAATATTTAGTTGGTGGTACATGTCAAAATAACATCTACATGAATGCCAGAACCAAACGTTTCCCAGCAGAACATTGCCCAGAGAATCACACTGCCTCTGCTAGCTTAGCTTCGATATTGCATGCTGCTACCATCTCTTCCCCAGGTAAATGACACACATGCACTCACAATTTGACCAGGCCACCTTCTTTCTCCTTTGTCTAGAAATGACTTTAGTGATCTACTATATTTCATCCCTTGGCAGGTGCCACTGCAAGGAAATAATCAATGTTATTCACTTCACGTATCCGTGGTTTTGATGTGGCTGTTTGGTTTATTCAAAATGTAGAGGATCCTACAGTAGAGGATTTGCTAAAGATAGTTTTGCCTAATTATGGAAAAAATAATTCTAAATTTAGATCTAATAATAACAAAGGTGGCATTTCTCTTCACTACAGGTATGACATCTGCACCTACAAAAACAAGCCCTGCGGTACGCTTGGTAAGTCTCCTGTACCTCTGACAAGAAGTTAATTTCCTTGTGTTGAACCCATCCATATTTATGAGTAAATGTATAGTCACATGGTCTAAGAAGTATGGTTTTGTACATTGTACGTATGAAGCACTAATTAGAAAGGGGCTTGCTGAGTGAATAAGAGAAAGTGAGAGAAGCATTAATGAGGAAGTTGTGAGGAAGTTAGAACAAGGTGGAAAGAAAGAAGTAGGAAGAGAAGCAAGGTTTTTTTTTTCCTTTTTAAGTAAATGAACCGCAGTGTCAGAACCCCATCTTATCTCTGCTAGGCCCCTCCAGGCACAACAATATATCTTAGGAGTAATACGGTGACTCCAGGGTGCTTTGACAGATTGACCGCATTCGTCACATTCCCCCAGTCCCTTTAATTGCCCTGGCATCTGCTCGGCTTCCTCACTGCACCCTCCCTCTCCCACAGCCATTCTCCTGCACCTCCTGCCCCCCTCTCCACTGCCCCACCCGCAGCAATAGGAGAGATCAGCTTTCCAGGGCAGCCTGGAGGTCACTGGGTAGTGGCGGAGGGGACATAATACCTCTCCGAGCCACCACAGAAAAATGAGATCAACCATCAACATATTGGCTATATATATACACACATGGAAAAAAACAAAAAAAAACAAAATATATATATATATATATACACACATGAAGAAGAGATAATCAGATGAGCAAAGTGTCAGGAGCAAACTCCTTAAGAGCATGAAGAATCGAAAGGAAAAAACTATGGGGAAGAATTATGAGGAAGAACCACGGGGGGAAACCAAGACTCTAAAGGGCAATCCATGCTGTAGGATAATGCAGGAATTGATTCAAGTAGGTTAGGACAAAGAAAGTTATGATAAAGGTAATGCAAGGGTACAAGTAAGATTAAAAAGAGAAATCTGGATCCAACATAAGCCAATGGCTAATGTTAGAAGTCTACGAATGTAAGATTTGGTCTTGTACCATATTGAGTTAAATTGGGTTAAAATACAGTATTAAAAATAACACCAAGCAGGACTTAGCAAGTTGCTTTTACTTTTCAACACTTTTGTACTCTCTGTACTCTACAAATCTACAATTTCCCCTCATGCCTCTTGCCAGAGTCTCAGTCCTGTTGGATTTGTGAGTCTGCTCTTGTCTGGCTCAATTTAAGAAAAAGAAAAAGAGCCCAGGACTTGGAGTTGTGGGTGATGAACAATATCACTAAAGTTTGTCTATGTACACCCCAACTCCTGCCCCCACATACCCCTCATCTCCCCACACTCCCATACTCTCATCTCATTAATATATTTTGTGGCATTTTCAGCCCTGAGCTGGTCACTTTTTTAGGTCACCTTTTCAGGTCATGGTGTTGAGCTGGCTGTGCTAACTTAAAAGGACTAACAGTTGCAGGATAAAAGAGATGGATTAGGGGTTCTCTAGTTTGCAAAATAAACCAGCAAGCGCATATTTGATCTAGCTTCAAGCCTCCAAGCCCACTTGAGCATGGCTTTAGCTTAAGAGCTTGCTTTTTGTCGCCCCACACACACACACACGCTCACACACACACACACACACACACACACACACACCTGTAGATGTAATCTGGAGAGAAACGCTCACCACTTGAGGGAGGAGCTGAGTGGAGGAGAGCCAGAAACACCTGGATTTTGGAAAAGCCCCCCCCCACACACACACTGCTGCTACACTCTCACATCTCACATCTTACACACACAAACACACACACACACACACACACACACACACACACACACACACACACACACACACACACACACACCCCCACAAACAAACACACACACAAA
>JBBPCY010000035.1:1968118-2005618 GCA_037974405.1 Brachyalestes nurse | reverse complement strand
TCTATTATGTTTCGTGTCTGCTTCTGTTGTGGGGGCAGTTGTAAAAATAGTCCCAGAGTTCTTGAGGAAAAACAACGGAACCAAGGCTTCTCCTGTGCTGATTTAAATCCAGAGTAGAGTAAAATGTCATAAACGTGAGCCTTACAAAAACACAGAGGAATTGTGTGATGTGGTCAGGTTTGTTATATGCATTAGAACTGATTTGTGCTTTTGGACAGATCCTGGTTAAAAAAAGAGGGGGGTAATAGAAAAAAAGCAAAAAGTTCCTGGTGTAAGTTGATCTTATTTTTCATACAACATCCAGACAGATATGTAAAAGGAAGAAAGAAAGCATCGCTAAAATGATGTATTTGCAGTGTTGCTGGCTAGGAATGTTGCTGAATGCTTCAGCAGCTTGGAGTACAGCTGAAGTGTGAGCAGGTTGGTGTAGCAGGCTCCAGCAGGCCAGGCCACAGCCATTACAGCTCTGGTCACCTTTCCCCTCTCGTCTGTGGCTCCCGGACTGAGCCCTGTCCAAACGTGTAATTATTGATTGACAGGCAGGCATCAGGATAGTGATTAGGATGCAGAGCTCCAGTCAGCTCCTGGCCTTTGACCCTGATGGCCTATGCATACATCTGTTTCACAGTCAAAAAAAGCCCTTTCTTTACAACTTAGCCAAAGGAAACATTGTCTGTTGCTGCTGAAACATCTTGCGGCCGTCAAGAGCTGCCCAAGCTTGTCATCACTTTAAGGGTGAAGGGGGAGGGGCGATTTGATTGGAATGAGTGGGCCAGGCTTATGACCCCGCCCCTTCATGGGTTCCTTGTCTCACAGCTTTGGAATGAACCACGATGGAATTGGGAACACCTGTGGGACCAAAGGCCATGAGACAGCCAAACTGATGGCAGCGCACATCACTGCCAACACCAACCCCTTCTCCTGGTCCACATGCAGCAAGGACTACATCACCAGCTTCTTGGAGTAAGTTTAACAACCTCCTCCTTCATTCTCTACAGAGAATTAATAACCTGTGTGAAGTATTATCGGGATACCCCAAGGGCAGGGTGTGATATTCAAAAACAAGAATGGGTGTGTCTCCACACATGCGGCTCAAAAGCACAATTCATGTTCAAATACATGATTTAAATAAAGATACTGGTGCAGCCATCTTTGTCAAGGTCACTTGTGGGTTCATAAAATAAAGCACATTTTTACCTTTCTTTACCAGGGTTTTGCGGATATGCCGGATCATGTGCTATTATAAATGGAGTGGAAACCACACCCATTGCTTTTGTGGATTGTTTGGGAACTGAAAGAGATTTACTTAGGCAAATGCTACTCATCACCATTTCGATAAACATAAAGCTTCTACCTGAAGTGCCTAGTTAAAATCCTGTTAATAAAACATTTATATTTACTTTTTCTTACTCAGCTGAAAAGTACTAGTGAAGATCAAACATAAAAAACAAACATCTTCAGCAGCAGTACCAGGGAGACTGCCCTCAGCCATCTGTATTTGGTGTTGTGAAGCAAATCTCCTGCAACCTTGAAAAAGACCTACTTTAGAAGCTTTTTAGAAGCATATTGCTAGTCCATGGTTTGTTCACATACACCCCTGTCCCCTGAGACAGACCTGATCAACAGAGGCTTTAGTCACACATGTAGGGCAGCACTAACTCGATTACGTCTTTGGTTTGCACGGAAGGGATTCACCTCCTCATGGACAGGGTTTACTGGAAGATACATTTTCAGAAAAACCCTTACAGCACACATTAATATTGCCTGCGTCTTTGTCTTACGTGCAGAAGCATACATTCTTTTTACCCCAGTTTTATTGGCAAAGGCTATTGAAAGCACTATCCTAGAGTTTGAGCCATCCACTGTGCATGATGCAAGGGTGTAGACAGGAAAAAAAGGTGGTTGTTATGGTTGTCAGACAGGGTTTCCTGGTGAATGACCTCATGGAAGAAGGTTAGAAACCCTGCCATGGAAGGCATGAAAACCAAAGCTTTGTGTGCCAACTTCCCACATAAACACAAAAGCTAGCTTTTCCGTTGGTTTTGGGACGTGTTTGTTGTTGTATGATCAAGCCGTATTATCTGTGACCCTCTCAGACCAAGGCAATAGAATTTTTCTTTTTTCTTTTTTTTTTGAACTCGTTGAACTGAAAGAACTGCTAATGAATTTTTACTGATAATCTTGCACAAGATCAAATCTTTGGCAGTACATTTTGCAGTTGTATATCTTTTATTTACAGCTCTTACATTGTTAAGATAATACTCAGCCATGATCTGAACATCTCTCTCTACTTTCTCTCTGTTCGTCTATCAGATTTTGGATGTGTCGCCAATCCTACTTGCCAAGTAAACAGCTTTGGTCACAGAGTTGGCCTAAATTTAAGTGGATTTGCTCAAGCAGCATGTGTTGCTTGCTCAAGAGAGAGAGAGAAGCTTTTAAAAAATAGATTAGACATGATGTATTAACTCAGAACCAGTTGTAATTTACACTATCCTCATTTAATAAAAACGCAGATATTCATATTGGAAGTACTTAGTTAAATTCATGGATTTTTTTCTTTCTAGACATTTACATAATTTACTTTAGTCTAAAAACAGTAGACAGATATGATTCAGGTCTCTTTGCATTACACAAGATATCCATTGGTTATAATGAATTTGGCCTTTACAACCAGTGGTGGAGGTTTTGTTGACATGCCAAATAATCATTTCTATTTTTAAATGACTATTTTGTCTTTCTCTAAAGCAATAAACAGAGAGGTCTGTGTTGGTACATTAAGACTCAGAGGGGACCGAGCCAGGTTTGTCTTTCTCCCAGCAGAGGGGATCTTGTGGAAGCCAAAGTAAAGGATTATTCCACCAAACAACGAAGAAAAAAGAGAAAATTGAAGGGATGTAACTGAATACGGCATCAGTTGTTCTCCCCCTGGGCAAAAGCTTGTGTGTTTCTTTCCTTTCCGATGTATTTGGTTTAGTTTTCAATTAGATTAGACTTCCAATATTCTGGTGGGAAGCTAGAGATCCCTGTTTCAGTTAATGCTTCCTCTAGCACGCCGAACAGAAACCAGATACCTGGGGTTGTGTTGTTTTTTGCCGTCATATTTGACGTCTTGGATTTCCTGTCTTCCCTTATCAGTTCTAATATTGTCAATGTATGCATTACTGCAGAAGTGATCTCTGTTTTTTAGTTGGAGCAAAGTTGTCATAGATCTGCAGAGAAAGCCATCATGGACTCCAGATCCCGGCAGACTGTATATTAGCATTAGCAAACGCACTGTTCTCTCTGAGAGCAAAGGAGTGTGCCCTGGGCCCATTTCTATCAAACCTTTCACAGAAAGATTTCTTTGTTGAGATCAGTCTGTGTCTTTCTCCACTCATTAGAACAGTGTCAACTGATGAGAACAAACGGAGATCACTGTTCTTACTCTGAGACACTTTACCTTGGTCTTTATAACACTTGGCTGCTTTATTAGTGTGCACAGCAATCACAAAACTTCTATTTCTAATGCTGAATTTTGGTGGCGTTTCTCCACCTATAGTTTTTGAGATATTGGCAGTGTTCCTACTCAGACATATGCATTACACCCCACCCCTCTCTATGCATATGTATATAACTAATCAGTTGATCAGGGGCCAAGTATTGACCATTTGAAGTTGATCGTTTCCCCCATTGATTTTGTTGATGGAATGTTCATGATGTCACCTCACTTTGCAAGCTAGACGGGTGACTGGATGACTGGCAGAAACGCATTACAGCGTTGTGTTAATATCTTCTTACAAACAGTCTTTAAGACACTAAAGCACAGGTCAGTTATGAAATGAAAGACGCATGCCACTGTTCTGTTTTTTTTAAAATAATCTTCCCACAAATGCTTGTGTTTAGCTTGTCTATTTTTGGGTGTGCACATCAGACAATGAGCTTATGGGAGCTGTGGAGTGCAGTCACACTTTGCATTTTCTCATCGTAGTTGTAATTTACAATTGTAGTTTTGTTTCTCTGACATGTCCATGTTATACTCAGGCAGGAAAAGGATGTGGAGACCAGAATAAGCTTGAGATCTGAATCCAGAATAAATGAGCCCAGCAAAGCACGCCGTGTCTGCCTCCTGGCCTTCTTTTTCTCTTTCTTTTTCTGCTGTGTCTTTGTCTCTCAGCAGTAGACATAGCAGTGGACCCCTCTTTTTTCAGTGCTTCTTGGGAGTGTCCATATTTCTATCTGACTAAAACAGACTAAACATGGATCTTGCTCTGGCCACGCAACCCCTGGTTTTGTCGATGTTTCTCTCTCTGCCTCTTCTCCTTCATTCCTTTTTCATCAGTTCACTGGAGCTTCAAAGGATTCCATAGGAATCTGTGCGCACCATATATGTCCAAATCTCTGTGTTTTAAGGACACTGTTATTCTTCTTTCCTGTCTCTCTTCTTCTCTCTTTCTCTCTCTCTCTCTCTCTCTCTCTCTTCCCCCCACTCTCTCTCTCTCTCTCTCTCTCTCTCTCTCTCTGCATACTATAGATGTTTAGTTTTTAGTTAACTCAATAGCAAACCGAGAAGGGGAAGGGGGCAAGCACTGTAGAAAAGCCAATCCTATTCTAGGTTTGTTTTTTTTGACAGCTCAGGTCGTGGAACGTGTCTGGACAATGAGCCTCTGAAACGAGACTTCCTGTACCCCACAGTGGCTCCGGGGCAGGTGTACGACGCGGACGAACAGTGTCGTTTCCAGTACGGCGCCTCCTCCAGACAGTGCAAATATGGGGTAAGAAGGACACAATGCACACTCACAAATGCTCCTGGAATGTGGTCCTTGTATGGTGTGGCTGTTCCTCAAATGCAGTCTGCATGCGGTTAATTAAAGCTTTCATGACAATCATCAGTGTTCCTCGAGTGCAATCCTGCAATACAGTATTCCCTATTTTTAACCGGTTGGATTTTGCTGACTGGGCAGTTTTGAGGAAACGGTTTGGGTCAGGTGCCGTGTGGTGATCTCCCTGGACGAAGTTTGAGGAATAATTATATGGTTAGAATAATGTGTATGAAAACTGTGCACTGAAACAATAGTCAGCACTACCATATGTAGCCAACAGACTCATGACTTTTGTCTTACCACAAAAATGTTTGGTATTTCACAGTAAAACATTTGGTCGTCTGATCAAACCTGAATCAGAATCTTGCCATGGGGTTTCAACACAATACTCCTTTTTATTATCACACATGAGGAAACCATACACGAGTACCACAAGGAAAAAATCATTTCGGACGTTAGCTTTTCTCTCTCTGCTTTACCTGTAGCTTGAGAGTCTGGGGTATATGTAAGTACAGTATGTGATATTTTAAGAAGGATTTTATGACAATGGATGATTCAGAACGTGGTTTGGACGCAGAGAACCAGGCTGATGGTTAAAGAGCTCTGAGGAGACGCAATGCCGGAGGTCAAGCTATTATTTTTACCACTGACCCAGAAGAAACTGGCCAAAGGAGCATGATCTGTTCTGCAGGCGGATCTACAGCGTAAGAACTCTGTTCTGATGCTCTCCTGAGCAATGAGTGTAACTTGTTTGGGAGTCTAGAGACTTGTGCCTTGCCCATAACAAACAAAATACATTTCTTAAATTAATGGGATGGAGGTTCTCATGAAAAACATCATGCTCATTATGAAATATCAGCCCAGGTTTAAGTATTCAAGTCTACTGAACAGCCGTTATATCGACTAAACCAAGGAATAGTCCATATCCTGGACATCTGGATCTGTTATCATTTCACCATGAGCAATGTATCAAATAGGTGGGCTGTGCCTTAAATGCTTGAAAGTGGGAGATTTACTGTCGCAAGGCCTTATGTATGATATGTATTTTTTGATGACTATTTGATAGAAGATGACCAACTTGTGCTTCCCTTAATCTAAAGGAAGAGGATCGTTCACATTTTCACCAATGTTGCGTATCCAGCTGGCAATACAGAGACAATAAAGGAATTATTTATTGGCATTAAAAGTTTCTAACTACAGTAGATTGCGAGTTCGATTCCGAGCAACATCCGCCTGCATTCAGAAATCCAAGAAAGCTCTTCCTGTTCGCCATCACCAGTGCTAGCCAATACGAGCATCTGTTAGCTGAAAAAAACAGAACTGACAGTTAATAACATCCTCCTACAAGCTCATTGAGCTGTCCAGTGATTCACTCTGGGATAAAATGGTTGTGGCTTATATAAGGGCTGCACAACATGGTTTGTTGATTACTGTGATATTAGACTGCAAGAAGCAACACTGTTTTTATATACAGTACTCTGCAAAAACAATATGTGCAGTGTTTGTTTTCTCACTTTAATATTACTAAATACACAAAAATATAAATAACATTTTGCAGTGAGTAGTGATTTTATGTACAGTATATCAGTGTGTTTCTTTGTGGAAGTCCAGTGCTTTTTACTGCTTTCTTGTTTGTTTGCATTTATTCTGATGTTAACTTTGCTAGCAGAAAGACACTTTATCACACGCTGAGAAAATGGCTTTAAACAACTTGCATAGGTGGCTAGGACTTTTGCACATTACTGTATCTTTTTAATGTTCATTCACTGTTCTCCCCAGTTTAGTCGGGTGCATTTCCCGCTCACTGGCTAGGTCTCCTATCACATGATGTTACCACACTGGGAGGCTGAAGGACATCACAATAAGCCTTTTTCCAAGGCATGTAAAATTCAGCGACTGCAAACTGCCACTAATGCAATGTCTTTGGGCGTTTCAGAGAGATCATGTTGAGTGATGGCAGAGAAAAAGCGTCATCCTACCCAGTGGACTCCTGGCTACGGCATCCCTGGTGATCAAACTTGATCTCCTAGTAATAAGGCCAGTGCTTAGACAGTTGGGCCACTCAGGAGGTCAGCAGTGTGATATTATGTATACACTGTGCAGCTGTTGTGAATATTAATGGAAGACAACATATGACAGACCTTTTCTGTTGCTGTATTAGGGAGTAGTTTATTTGGGTTCATTTTTATTTCTTTTTATGTTTTTAAGATATCGAAATATTTGTTGCGCAAACAATATCACAGGGTATCTTTTTCATTTCATCTGATAGCTTGCTCTGGGATGATGAATCTTTAGTGTCTCCAAGCCTCAGCTGAAATGACTGTGAGAACAGGGAGCGGGGGTCTCATATCCAACAGCTCAGATTATTTTCTCTTCCCTCTGGGATTAGAGCAGAGATTGCCATGTTGACATTCCCCCAAGGGAGATCAAACAGCAGCATGGACTTTGTCATAATAAAGGATAATTGCTTTATTAGCACCTGGGACAGGCTTAGCTGAGAGCCGTTTGATGTTCTGTGCACACATTTCATGTCTTTCAGAGAGAGCCAAATTGGGGTTTTTGACTTTACCAACTTAATCCTCATCCTTCTTGAAATGATAATGATTTTCTCCAAAGAATAACGAACTTGAGCAAATAAACTGACATGGGGGGGAAGAAACAAACCCACAGAAATGGGAGAGGCTGTATGAAGCCAAGAGAATTAATGAATAATATGGGAGAGTGCACAGCCTAGTATGGCTATGTGACTATCCGTTCTACACCAGAAAAAGAATTAAATTACAACAGATTACAGAGTTATTTTCTTTCATTGAGAGAAATGTCTGACAGCGGATGCTCGTGTGCCAAAAAGAGAACCCTGTAATTTTTCTCTTAAGCTCATAACTGTGGTATAGATCAGAATGAAAGACAGTCATTCAAAAAAAGGAGCAGCATTCCCTTGGCTCAGCTTTATTACAACATGTAGTGTTAGTGGATTCTGACAATCTCATCTTTTTTAGCCAGCCATCTGTTTAACACAAGCTTTTGGAGAACTGTTACCACAGCGATGGACCAGTATTTGGTTTGGAAGTGCCATTACAGGAAAACTAATGCACATATTTTTGCAAAAATCAAGCTAATTGACCTTTGGAAGAACGTCTTAACTGCAAAGATACTTAACAGTGCTCATACTGGTGTACACTAATGACTAGTGGTGCATGCAGTTGAGACGGATGCTGTGGTTTTTCTGTAGCAAGAGACGCCTGGCTTAGTTGAAGCGTAGCAATGAACAGTGACAGCGAGCAAGGAAGTTGTGTTGAGTGCAGTCACACTCCATAGTCATTTGGATTTGGCATGAATGCCTCTAACTCAGTCTGTCCGTCTCCTAGACCTGAAAAAGAACAGAAACTCCATTTTGGATTATCTACGCACACTGTTTTTCAAAAAGGATGAGGCAGCTGTTTTGTAGCGATCAGTATAATGATTTAGAAAGCCAGGCAAATGATGAAGTGGTCATTGTGACCTTTATGGCTAGGTTTGCACACTGAGACCTTTTTGCATACCCAGAGATCATGCTGTATACTGATAAAAGGCCAAAATACTGATAGAAGTACCCCATTAAATAGCAACCATAGAGCTTTTTCCACAACCAAGGTCAAGTATAGAGCTAATCATAATGTTTGTAAATATCAGGATTGGCTATACTTCTGGATGACTCAGTGTGGAAGCCACTCAGTTTTACTTAAGTCTTCATAAATACAAACAGTACAGACAAAAATTGGCAATAATTGTAAAATCTTCGGTGCTGTCAAATGTACCAATGTTGTTAAGGAACTGGATGTAAGTTATTTTTTATTTTTTAAAGACACATTTCAAAACCTGATCTGCTGTAAGTAGAATTAATACCAATGAGGGATCCTCTGTCTTTGGTAACACTTGCATCTTAAGCCAACATCAATTTAGTAAATCATATAATCTTTCTATTGAAGATTAAATTGCCAAGCACTTTTTCATTATCAATAAGTACATGTGAATTTGAAAAAGAATAGTATGGTGTCAATTGCTTGCTGTTTCTAGAATTTCTACTTTGTAGAGGTTGCCTTAAGGTTGCTGATTATATTTGATGTGATGTTTTTTTCTCATACCTTTTCTCTTAGAAAAGAAGAATGTAAGCTCGATTCTAGACATGGTTGTACATGTTTCAGTCAGAGTGTGCGTTTGAGTGCAGTGTATCATTTTATTTGTAACTGATAAGTTAACTAACTAACATGCAGATGTCTAGCTAGCCAAATAAGACTGTTTGGAGTGGCATACAATGGCCAAAAACACTATTAAATTATTAATTTTAGTTATTGTCATGGTACAACTCTTGAGCAGGTGGAGAACGAACTGGAACTAGAATTGTAGGTTAATTTTATTTTGTTTGGGTTGTTTCTTGTTGAGTGTAAAACATATGAACTGAATGCTTCTTTTTTAAACAGGGCAGTACAATCTGTGCTCATGATTTTATAACAAAAAATTAAGTTGTGAAACTGTTGGCCTGAGAAAATTAGTTTCAATGTGTGTTTAACTGAGTGAACATATCTATATGAGCAAATTGTTGTACTGCAGTGACCACAGAATTTGATATAACCTACCCAGTACTTAGGGTATGTTGTAGCCCTTTTACTTGATGTGTCAAGATCTTATAAATGCATGCATTTATATCAGTGTCTTCTCTTTTAACAATATTCTGCTAAACAAGTGTGTTGATAACTTTTCGGCCTGCTTAACCTGAGTTTGTGAGTCTGTGAGTTCGAAACCAGCCCCCATTAGGTTCCTTCCATCTAAGCTTGAATCACCTCCACTTGAAGGCAGCAGTAAAAAGCTAAACACAGTCTGTTAGTCTTAGACAGTTTGCACATATCAAAGGTGGCCTTCTTACATCACAGTCCCACTCTCCCTCCATACATCCATCAGTGCCCTGGTGGTGTCAGTCCTGCCCAAGCTGGTGACCTCCTCCTCCAGGAGTGCAGTGCAGGCCAGCAGGAAGCCTTATTGAAAGCAGATGCAGAGATGCAGCGGCCGTAACTGGAGAAAGGCAGTTTACAGTTTTATTTAATCTAAGTGGGCTGGGTGGCTTGTGCAGCTGACTCACATGTACTAAGCAGAGGTCAGGGCTTGCACTCAGTCCCATAAGTCTTTTTCATCAGGGCCGCTTCTCTTTCATACACAGTTGTCCTTTAAATCCTTTGAAGTTGGAACTTTAAAAAGGGCAGAGCACTCGTTACGCGAAGTAGTGCAGAGCTGGCCTTGTAATGTATGTCCGCATTTAGATCTTTATTTGCTCGAGAAGCACCACTGGATCCGAGCTTTTTCCCTTAGACTATGTGGCACACTGTTCTGTGGTAGATTTTAAGACTTTGAGGCTAAAAACCAGACTGAAAGTTGAGGTGACGTGTTTACAAATGCAAAGGAGATAAAGAGTTTTTGTTATGTCTATGATTCGTTCAGTGTGGCTAGCTGTTCCATTTTTCATTTGCGGAGGAGATATCGGCTTGTTCTTTGTGGTCTAAATTCTGGAATTTAGTCTACAATTAGACCACAGGCCATCTAGAACTACATATTGGTATGATTTGTACCAGTTTTTTTCTCTGTGGTATGAGTTCATATATTCTGACCAACTTGCTTTTCCCTTTTTTCCTAGGAAGTGTGTAGAGAGCTCTGGTGTCTTAGCAAAAGTAACCGCTGTGTCACCAACAGTATCCCAGCCGCAGAGGGTACATTGTGCCAGACTGGCAGCATTGAGAAAGGGGTAAGTCAGAGAAACACTATAGCAGTCATCTCAACCGTGGTTGACCATGTTGTCACTTAAAATGGATAAAGGAATGTTCATAATCAATTGTCCTGTTGGAACGACACCTGCACCAAGAGATTCTAATGAAATAATTTGCATGAGCTGGCCCCATTGATTAATATTTATTATTAGCATCATTAGCATTTTGGGTGAAAATAATATTTATAATATTATTAAATCCTTTACTTATTTTCCATCAGCATTCCCCTTCATTTATTGTCTATTCTTGCGACCTAGTCATCCACAAATTGCAAACGTTTCCTCCCCCACCCCCCCAGCTACTCGGAGTTAGGCTAGTGGGAATGTTTTGAAATGCCAGGTAGGCATCCCGGGCAGTGGGAAAGAGCCCCCTGCCAGATTAGGGGAGAGAAAGGCACGGGGTGTGGTGTTCGGGGCCAGCTGTGATTATTCAGCCCCCCTCTCATTGTACCAGATCTGGGAATAAGAAGAGCCATTCCCCGCGCTCACTCATGCACACAGCGTTTGGGTCACCAGTTCATGCTGCTGCCGGCCCAGGTTAGGGAGACAGTTTTAACAAAGATTACGGCCGCCATTGTCGCCACTCGTACGATGGCTAAAGGGGAAGAATGAGAGAGGTCCACGGGCTGTCATCCTTCGTTACCGTTAGCTCACTGGAGCCATTCACTGCCAAGCCTGTGTGCGTCGTCCTGGACAACCAGCGGGCCCCAGGTTGAGCCGCTGTTTTTTTTCAGCGAGTGGCATACTTATGTCTGCCCCTGGCCAGCCTGGCATCAAAGGAATATGAATGTCAGCCATTTCTCACCCAGCATGTAACGTAGCCTGGAACAGCGTGGATGATGGGGGCAGTGAGAGGACGAATCACTTGTTGAGAGTTGCTCAAAATATTCACTAACTCGGATATTTTTCCTTATAAACTATGTGGACTTGAATGAACTAAGCATGACATTTCACTGATCTATAAGGGGAACAAAATAGATTCAAATCTGTGAATATTAGAGCATGCACATTACTGAGCCAAAATAATATTCTTAGACTACTTGCAAATGTTTTTAAAAAACTGTTTTCTACTATGAAAGAGCATCAAATAATGAAATCTAGTCGTGAGTTATTTACACCCCTAGTTTAGAATTGTTACTAATATTTCCATGCTCTTATTCATGCATTAGCTCCTGAAATAATCATTGATTTTAAAACAGCAAATCTCTGATCCATTCATGGCAAAAGACAGTATCAAATTCCTGTTTACCTGCTTTGTCTGAACAGGTCATTTCTGTTTAAGGACAGGTAGCAAATAAAGAAGCCACTAGGCTTTGCGAGAAAGACAGATAAGGTTTGCTGAAGTTTTATCAGACCTTTCTAGATAAGGCATTCTTAACAGGGTTATTTCTGGCTTACTTAGTTGCATACCTGTCCCACTGTGTTCTTTCTTTGTCTGTCTATCTGTCTCACTTTTTCTCCCTCTCTGTCTGCATGTCTCTCTCTCACAATCTCTTTCATTCCTTCCCTCCCTCTCTTTTCTCGTTGGTAATCTTGTTTATATAGTGTCTTAGCACATTACCCTGATTTCACATGCTTGCAACTGAGGACACAGCTCTGCTCCTCGCCAAGTTCTTCTTTGTCAGGCAGAGAGAGAGAGAGAGATAGATAGATAGGGAGAGAGAACTTAACCTACTGACACAGTTGTGCCGTGAGGACAGGCTGTCTCTACTGTCTCCGCTTACTGGCCTCGAGGTTCTGCAGACAAAGGCTGGATTACGCAGGGTTGTTTGGAGAATGAAGATTCCAGCCTGTCTTTACAGAGCCCAGGGTCCGTTTGCCAAGGAGCTGTATTCTTTTAACAGTGTGGGTTTGGATTAGGGACACTTGGTGGATGTGTCTTGGCTACATAGTGCAGCCAACACTCAGCTTTACAGAGTATTTCAGCGTATTCAGCATTCAATTAGTTTAAAAGGTACGGTGATGGTGTTTCCTGCTTTTCTGCAAAACATGTCATCTTGTTACAGAGCAGAAAAATCTTTACTTTTGCACTGTACTAATAATAAACACAAACACTACTGTCTAACAAAACCTCCAATCTCTGAAAACCCCTACCTAAGAGAAAATGTATCTTTAACTGTAATTTTAGACCTTTTCTATTGGTCTATTGCTTTCTCTTTTCACATAATATAAGAGAGCAGCTGTTTTTATATATAAACCTTATATTGCAGTAGCAATGTAAAGACGCAGCGCTCTCAGTGGGGATGGACAAAGACGGCAATTGCATCTTGATGTTATATTTTTAGTCAGACTTATTCACTGACACTATTTCCTTCCACCTTGTGTGTGTGTGTGTGTTTGTGCATAAGTGGTGCTACCAGGGCGAGTGTGTGACATTTGGGACGTGGCCGCAGGGTGTGGATGGAGGTTGGGGTCCCTGGTCCATCTGGGGCGAATGCAGCCGGACGTGTGGTGGCGGTGTGTCTTCATCCGTGCGCCACTGTGACAGCCCAGCGTAAGTAGGCAAAGTAAGCCTAACCAGGCCCCAATCCAATAGCTCAGCTCACGTCTGCCCACACTAATGTAATCTTTCTCTCACTCAGTGAGTTGAGAAATAAAAAGTGCAATTTGTCAGAAGGTACTGGGGTTGTTTGGGTTATACAAGGGATTTATGTCAGTGCAGACTCTAAGACGATACCTACTATTTAAAACTTAGTAGTATGACATTTGTTCTTGAGTCGTTCTTGGTGCCTCATGTCAAATGACATGTTTTGTTGATTGTCTTCAAGTAAACATCCTTTACAGAGAACACATGCATTTTTGTACAATTTATTGTACATATTACAAATGTAACATATTTTGGCATGTATAAAAGTCTATAAAGTATGTTACTGTATGTTAGACAGAAATTGTGTTGTAAAAATACCATATTTAAGTGTGTCATCTGTACTTATTTTCACTTAGAAACTCAGCAAAACATGTCATTGGACCATTTACATAATTACATAATTACATGGTGATGTAATTTAGAATATTTAATTTGCATTCTGTATCGTCTGTTTCGATTCTGCAGTTTTTTTGGGAGAAAAAGACAAAAACATGATAAAAATGGAATTTTGTTTACTTTGTTTGGTTCAAAACACTTTATCTTCAAACACATTCTCAAAATGCTTTCTGCCACTGGGAGGGGACTGCAGTCCTCTATCTTCTATTGTTCTTTTTTTACAGCTTGTTTTTTCCTGCTAGACAAAAAAAATGATTATATTGCTATTCCTGTTGTGCTGAATGTTTCTTGGTCGTGAAACAAGGCTTTTCTCTATTTTTTTCTTTCTTCCTCCAACTATTTCGTGTTGTGGATGCAGGAGCTCAGAGCTCGAGCGGCTGCAGACAGAGTTTTGGGTTTCGTTCCACGTGCTTGCGGAAATGTCTGTCCTCGCACTCTCCCGACAGCCTGTGGTGGGGAGTGCGGCCTGCGTAATCTGTAACACCTGTGTAAGGTGATCAGGCCGGGTACCTGAAAGGCGTGGGGAGAGGAAACTCGAGACTTGGAGCAGAGCTGGCCTGGAAAGCATTCATTAAAGAAGTGGGCCTTGTGAGAGAGAGAGAGAGAGAGAGAGCAAGAGCAACAAAATGAAAGAGCGACAACAGAGAAAGGATAAAGGAGAGAAAGTAAGGAGAGGACAAACAAGGGGAAAGAGAGCAAATTGGAAAGAGAAAAAGGCAGAGAGAGAAACGGAGAAAGTGAGCAATAGGAAGTGAGAGAGAGGGAGAGAGAGAGCAATAGAGACAAAGGAAGGGAGAGTAACACAGTAAAAGAGAGAGAGAACACTATAAGGATAAGGGAGGGAAAGTAAATATAAGAGAAACAAGGGTAAAGAGAGAGAAAGGGAAAGGGAGAAAAAGAAAAACAGGAAGGATGTGAGCAATGAGAGAGGGAAGAGAAAGAGGTGGAAAGAGCAGAGGAAGAAAGAGAAATAGGAAAAACACAGAAGAGAGAGAGACACCTGGACACCTGAGATTAGTCCAGTCAGGTTTGGCCTGTGGATCAACCTCGCTGAGCCGTCCAGAATTTTTCTGTTACACCAGCAAGATATGTAAGCACACAGCAGTACACGCTGCTTTGCTGGCCATTGGCAACTTTAACATTCACTGAATGTTAAAGTTTTTGAATGCTCTGCAGAAATGAACGCTCACCCCAAAGGCTTACTACTCTGCCCTACTATGGACAAGTTTGTTTTATCAGTCTGTTGTTGGCACCAAGGTCACCTTGCCCTCAAACAAACATTTCGAAGGTTTGCACTAAAAGAAGCAAACTCTTTATTTGTTCTGGTCTAAATAATCTGTACCCCTTTACCTTCGTACAGATTTGAGGGGCAGTTTTTTGTTTCTATTGCAGAACTTCTGTTTCGATTACAGGGCTTAAAATATTTACTTGAATGTAGTCGATCAGCTAAAAATAGACAAATGAGTTTCACTTGGCTAAAAACAGGCAAAGCATAACATTTTTGTAGATAACAGAATGTGGTTCATACAGTATCAGAAACCACATAAGCCTGGTCGAGATAACTATACAACTCAGTACAAATTAATGATTTAGACATGCAGTTTGCGGGTTAGTGGGTATAAAATCCTGTTACTTAGCGACATTACCTGTAACTCCAATGCAAAAGTTTGTCATATGCATTGACTGATTAGTAACCGCCTTCGTTAGATACATCATAAGATGTGTTGCAGTGGGGGATACTTTCAGCTGAGAACTGTGAAGACCCTCCAGGGCGTGAGTTAATGAGCACTGGGTTGGGGAGGTGTTTGTTGATGCTAAAGCTGCGTGAAAGGGCAACTTCACCCCCACAGATAACAGATGGCTGGACCTGTGTGATCTGATAACCTGATTTTCGGCAGTAATAAAGTCTTTATCACCTAAGCCTGACCCTGCTTCATCCCCTGGGAGCGCAGTCAGTGGAAGTCTTTTATTTGTGCCACCTTCCCCTCCCTGGAGGAGCATCCTCATCCTCATCCATCTCCACTCAGATCTTATCTTGTCCCAGCTGGAGGGGGCTGGTAGAGTTGGAAGATTAAACACCTACCCTTGCTGCAAGTAATCTGTCTAGCCTTGTGGGTGCTTCCTGGGAGTGTGTGTGCGTATGCCACGTTGATACTGATGCCATTAGTGTGTTTGGACTCTTAAATCTATGCAAATGCATTCCAGATGGTCCCTGGTGTTGATTGGAATGAGTGTGGTGTTTTTTATTTCTTCGATACCATGTCCCTCAGTGTGCTAAGGGGTGCTGTGTTAGTGAGGATATTATTTTATTGGTTTGTTTTATTCTGACTTTTTCCAGGCCGTCTGGTGGAGGAAAGTACTGCCTTGGGGAAAGAAAGCGCTACAGATCGTGCAACACCGATGTGAGTCTCTCTCTCCTCTCTCTTTAGATGGAAGTGGAAGTCTATGTGATTAGTAAACAGAGCTGATTATCAGCATTGTAATTTGATGGAAAGGTACATTTCTAATACTGTCTTTATTAAAGTTTTTAACCATGCACATGCATACAACTAGCACATAACCATTTTACCTCACCTTTTAAGTAGGCTAGATAATTGGTGTTGTAACATTTAATCTGAAAGAATTTCAGAACATTCAGTCAGAAAAGTAGTGTTGTGTGTCTTCAACAGATATTTATGAAATTGTGTCAGCGAGCTACAGTTTGTTATAGGTATAGAATTATATGCAAAGGTTTGGGAGCTTTTCATCAAATTACACATTTTGTTGATTTTTCAAGTGGAAATATATGCACAAGTTCTGCTCATTTTAAAGAATTGCTGTTTATGTCCTGAATTACAGATACATAGAAACATTTCTTTATTCACATTTGCAGTTTATGAGTGATGAAATCTCCATATAATGTCTGGAAACAGATATTGTTTCTACATTACTGGCATTCATGAACAAAGTAGCGTTTCCCCACCTCCTCAATCCGAATTTGACCGAACACGTTAACAGTATGTATGAAGCATTGTGAAGTGTGTTTAGGAATCGTCATGAGTACTTTTTTGTAAGACTTTCAGTTTGTGTTTGTAAAGGGGCATTTGTAACTACTTTACCATGACTAACGACAGAAAGCACTTGGGTGTGTTTACAGTATGTAGAGCCAATGGCAACATGTATTGAAATGATTCTTAATTTGCTTCTTTTGCAGTGATCTAAGATCATTTTCTGTGCAGTTGGTAAAGGGAGGCTAAATTTGGGCAAGACGTGCCCAGAGTAGACAAAACGCTGGCATTATTACAGCTGGTGTTTTAATACAAGCTTGCTGATAGCACTGTTCTGTCTGAATAAGGGGTTTGTTTTATGAGGCGCACATGGTTGCTTTCTCTATCTGTGGCCTAATTCTATCCCAGTTATTAAAGTTATTCATTGCCAGATGGGCTTTGCTGCATCACTCGGAGAGCTGTCAGGCATGCAGAGTTCGGATACAGATAAATTGGAAGGCTGCGAGTGCTTTTTGAATTTATGAAAGGAGAAGATCTAATGCCTCAAGGTCCTTAATCATCTTAAGTGCCTATTGTCATGGGTTTTGAAATATACATTGATTGATTTTGTTACTGTCTGTTATTCAGATCATAAAGCTTAGACCATGCTTCAAAAAATCCTTTTGTGTTTCATTTAGCATCTCTTAGCTTTAACTGCATGATCCATAAAGACTAAAGTATTTTTCCACAGGTTAAAAAATGAATTAGTGTGAACAAATATTTTTGTGAAGCTGGAAATGCGTATTTCCCCTCCCCATTTATTTCAAGGTGGCCTGTTTTTCTTAAGGTGAAAATTGAGGCAGTTTGGGGGCCTCGAGGCTATTCTACCACAAATCTTAAAAATAACAGCTCAGGGCAAGCAGCAGATGTTTACTTTGGAAAACAAACACCATGCCCAAAACCACTATTTTATCCCCCTGAGGGCTCTGCATCCAGAACAAACAGATCATGGATGGCCTAGGTTCTGCCTGTGTCATTTGGTTGGTCTGGAACTGACAGCAGGCTCAAGCATGGAGCAGGGCAGCCTGAAACAATGCTATCAACACAACGCCTTGACATGATTAACCCCTTGACCCTCTGAATTCCAAATGAAGATCTCGAAGGACATAAATGAGGGGTTAAGGCCACTCCTCCTTGGGCTGGACTGTATTGGGGTGTTTCTGTCCAGAGTCTGAATTTATTATGATCTAAGTCATGGAGGATGTGGACCCCCGTGGCTATTGTTCAGCCCTGAGCAAATCTCTGCTTGTTCTGCTGCTCACACCGATGAGCTAATCTCTCCTGCCCCCTCCTCTCTGGCTCTCGCACTCTCTTCCCTCTCTCCCTGCTGAGTACAGTCACTTTCTGTGATCTGACCGCTGACATCATGACTATGGGGTGATACTAGATGCACTATGAAAAAAAATGAGTGCAAAGTTAAATGCCTGTAATTAGGAGTGTTTTGATTTTCTACACGTATAGCCAATAAACTGCATTTTTGGGTATGTGTGGGAGTTTCGTACATATTACGCAGGCAGAATGCATATGAGTGGCCCTTATCTTGAAATGTATTGCTTGAGTTTAAGTTGGTTTCCTGTCAGATAGTTAACACAGCCTGCATGTTTGAGCCATAACCCTGTGCAGGATACTGTGACTGAACTAAATGTCTTTGGTGCCATCTATTGTCACCTCAGGTTTAGCCTATCTGTCCTTAATCAGCCTAGAGCAAACTGAGCATAGAAATCAGTCAACCTCTGTCTTATTCCCAATAACAGAGTGCCAATACTTGCCTTTTTAACAAATACACAAAAGCTGTATATGCCTTCATTCAGAGTCACAGTTGGTTGTGTTAGGACTGTTGGAGGGATATGTAGTTACATACTTTGATGAAACATATACAGTAATACTTTGATGAAACATATACCTTGAGATGCAAATGACTTTGTATGACAGCTGAATTAAATCAAGTGTTACAAAACTTGAAAGCACACTGCAGTGACAAAAAAACTCCCTTGTGTTTACCCCTCAGGCTTGTCCATCAGGGTCACGAGACTTTCGGGAGAAGCAGTGTGCCGACTTTGATAACATGCCTTTTCGTGGGAAGTACTACAACTGGAAGCCTTACACTGGAGGTACGTTCCAAACATGAGACTGCAGGCAAAGAAAGCAGGACAGGGCGCTCGGGTTATGACTGTGGATGACACGGCTGGGAAACTCTTTAGATCTCCTACCATGGCATTTGTAGGGCTTAGGGCATGAGGACGCACACACAAACACACACAGCAAATGTGCAGTGTGGCGGGTCGCTAAGAGACCACACTCTCCCATGAAGCCTTCCCAGAGTCAGCGCTCCAGTGATAGTATACATATCAGCCTGCTAACATCAACAATGTGGAAGTCTCTTTGATGGTCTGAAAATTCCTGGGATTCCAGAGCGCCATGTCTTTGAATGTCCTCTGAGTGTGTGTGTTCCAGGTTGACTTAAGCACTGGTAGCATATTGGAACTGTGTGTCACCACTGTCCCAGAGGTCATAGCCCACATCACAGACAGCCTTTACCCAGTGCTCTCAATCAGTTTTAAACAAGTTATCTCTCGAAAACTGGAGCGTTTGAGATGCAGTCTACTGTAATTTTCTTTGTTTTCCACTATTATTTGACAGTAATTAGGCAATTATAGCACTCACTGGCAGGCTGATTTGCTTCAACGAAGAGTAGGAATTTCTTGCCCTGTACACAACTCAAAATGTATCTTAATTACAAGAATACTTTTTGGTGAAAAATCTAATTTATACAATTTTCCGCAGTGTACCTTGTTTGCTCAACTTCAACCAAGGTTGCTCAGCTTCATTCTGAGGAATCCATTACTTCCTTGTGACAGTTATTATTGTTGTTTTTCTATGTTATTTAAATGTAATTTCATAACTACATAAATAGCAATTGTGTAATGAATGTCTTATTCGATTTTGACTGGTTTGAGCCTGCGCTTCCAACTTTCTGACAATAAATGACAATAATATGACAAGAATGCTTAAATACAGTCATAACTGCACAACATTTAATTACTGTCAAACCCCTTCTACTTACAAATATCTATTAATTGGTAAAGAGTTGCTCACATGGGAAGGTTTCTTATTTACAGCAATAGAGTGACACGCCAGTAAACAAAGAAGACCTCACCAAGATAGAAAACTGAAGCCACCTCAGTCAACTGTTATCATCCTGCCCCATAATAACCATGGCAGTTACCAATTGTTTGGCTCTGAGAAACCATTTGGATCACATACATCCTCATAAAGAGCACGAGAGAGATAACCTCTGTCTATTTGTTGGCAGCTTTGTTAATCTCTCCTCATGTGGGCGTAATTATGATGTCAACCCGAATGTTTGGTTCACACTATGAGTAATGCCTCTCTTGTGGCGTGTGAGGGTCTGACCTGACTGAAAAAACTCTTGGTGAAGCATCCTGGCTTGTGACAGTCACACAGGAAAACAGTCTGTGTATAACTGACACATATACAAGGAGACGGAAATGACTGTTCCCATGGAGAATATGAGTTTATTGCATGAATAAATCGCAGTAGACCATGAGACACTGTGGTGCAAAAGGACTGTGCTACATGTGAACTGAGAGATCTGGGACCCACACTTGAGGTGATAAAGAAAAATAAACATCTTTCAAGGAGGGTGACATCAGTGGCTTGACAGCACACTCGGCTTGTGTTGTAGGTGGCGTGAAGCCCTGTGCTTTGAACTGCCTGGCCGAGGGATATAACTTTTACACAGAGCGCTCTCCTGCTGTCATCGACGGTACGCGCTGTCAGGCTGACTCGCTGGATATCTGCATCAACGGAGAGTGTAAGGTGAGAATTTCTTTCCCTGTAATCGGGTGTATTTGATTACAAGAATCATTTAGAAAAAAAATCACATTTATATATTTTTCCTCTTAACCAAAAGGTGTATCTAAGATGTTTAGTTTCTAAATTCTTTAATTTTGCTCTGGTGCTGTGCAACTAATTTAACTAACATGCTGAGTCATCACACACTCAAGCCATGTCACATTACGGTTAATAATCTTAAGCCACATTTACACTTGGTTTTAACCTGCGTTTAAAGTGATGGCATCACTAGGCGTTCAGTTGTAATGTGTAATCAGGCTCGTATGCATCTCAGGAACACATTGTGATCTAGTAAGTGAAGCTATATTTAGAGGTCATCAGACGCGTACGCTGGCAGTGCCACAAATCCATTTTGATAAGTCCTGAACAGCATTTAACAATTGCATTATGATTATTCTCAGAATTTGAATATCTTGATTCTCTTTCTCCACTGACTGCTATAACCCATAGCATTCAGCAGCATTCTGCAGCCATAGAGCAGCTGCTTCTCTTAATCCTTTACTTGTTCTTTCACAGGTTGCATTAGTTGACCTTATGCGTTCCAAGCATTTCAAAGAGTTAGCAGGACAGAAGAGCCTGCCCACTATTACTGACCTCTTTTGAAATTTTAGCATGGCTAGAAAATTTTGTTCACTCGAGGGACTTTTATCTTGGGGTGATCAGTGGCTAGTATTCCCTCACCCAACTCTGTCACATGACATAGGATCCTTTTAATAACCAGTCCTAGATTTTTTTTGCTGTTTATGTAATTGGTTTCAAATTTACAACCCTTAAATGCGTTGACATTTAAAAGCATTTATAAAAAATACTGTTTAAGTGGAATCAAAAAGTCCAGTAAGACAAGGAATTTGTAGTACAGGCTGAGCAATGGATCATAAAATTGACTCTGTATTTGGTAAGCCAGCTAAAGTGACAGTGAAAATTTGTTGCTAAGCAAAGATTTTAAGAGATTTACATCTTGAACTGACTTCTATCATTGCTATTATCTAGGTAAACATAAATCTGTCCAGAAGCCTAAAAAAATGCTGGGGGGGACATGCACTGAGAATGACTCGAGAAGATGGAGAAGCGCAGAAACAGCATACTAGCTCCAACAGATGATTTGAGATTTAGGATTTTATTTATTTAAAAACTTGTGCACACCCCAAAGATTCAGATATTCCCTGTTGATTACATCTGAAACTCAAAAAATGGTACAAACACAAAAAAAGGTACAAGCCTAGTTTGGGAGAAACCTAGGTGCTATGCACATAGGTTACATGAATGGAATAAAATTCTAGATGTTTCAAATGTTTTTTTTTATGTGGTGTCAAATTTAATGTCAAACTTAATGCTAATATGGCACCTTCTTAACAAGAACATTATTAACTGGTATGTCATGCCAAAAACGCTTAAAATATTGATAGTGTATCTCGGTATGGCCTAAAAATATCAAGATATTATTCATGTCATAACGCCTAGCCCTGTTATTATGACATGCGCCTTTGCCCAAGTAGTCAAGGAAGTCTGATGTAAACGACTATACATACTGATTGACGACTTGTGATGTGGTCACTCAAGATGCATCTTAACACCAAATTGCTTTTGTGGCTTCTAACAATGTTTGGCAATTATCTATAAATATGGAAAAAAGTATAGGCAAAACCCAGGATATGGAATAAGATTTTTTTTTTTTTGATGATGACATTTATCCATTTGGGTAAGGTGAAAATTGGGTAAATTCCTATCAGTGTCACATTTTTGTCCACTAAGAACTTTTTTAAAACTAATTATCAATCAAACATTGCAGATTTTAATGCAAATCAAACATTTTCAGTATTGTATTTAATTAATACCATATAACCAGTGAACACTAGACTCTTGTACACACAATAGGAGACTAGAGGTGTTTTGCCCAAAAACAATCAAACTAATTCAACTGAGTCAAGGTTGGTGATATATGTCCCTGTGTCAGTTTGTGTGTGTGCACCAGCTGGCTGCAATCATAGGAACAATAGCTTGGACCCACACTGCCTCTTTGTGAATAAAATTGAGAACTGCTGGTTGAAATACAGGATGGCAGACCAACATCGTGTCACCAACATCAGACCCTTTTTCAAAGCACAGAGCGTAAGCACAGAGCTGGTGAAGTGTATTATCTATGTTTACCAGATACTAACACTCTCTGACTGACAGTCCACAGAACTAAAGCAATTATGACTACAGAACAATGAGACCTTCAAAAAAATCTGTTTATTTTTGAGGAACAAAAGGCTGTGAGGGTCTTATCAGAGCAGAACACTTCTGGATCTAATTGTATTTTTGGACATTTTGTTAGCCTGGCATGCCAAATTTAATAGGATACACAATTCAGTTACAATATTATTTGTTTAATAAATGAATTGGCAGTGGTGCGGAGCGTTGTGCATATTAGGAAAACGCTAAGAATGGGTCGACAGGAAGAATAGAATATGAAGCATGTACACGTCTGGACACACAAATAGTGTCGCTTTATACAAGAGATGGAAGTGAGCTGCACTGCATGTAAAAGTGAATAGATCTCTGGAACAGCACATTCATGTGCCTTACAAAGCCAACGAAAGAGTTATAGTGGGAGGATTCAAAAGAGCAAGATATTCCACTCAGACTAAGAGAGGCAGACATGTGTTACTACTCACACTGGTGCTTCCCTTTGTGTCATGTTAGTGTTCATAAGTTATTGTCCATACAAACTGAATAAATCTCAGGAAACCATCTCCATAGAGGCATATTAGAGGCCTTCTGGATGGTCTTTTTCTTTTGTTCTATCTATTTTTACAGAGCCTTTTGTTCTGTTTTTCTTTTAATGTTGGTTATCATGATACTTAATCATACCAAACAAATATCAATGAATACCAGTAATGGTGTTATTAAAGGATTGTGTGAGTGTAAAACTAGCATGTATGATTATGCTAAAGCAAGACTACCAAGGCAGGTATTCCTATTGGTATTTTACCCAGCATGCCACTGCTCTGAGAACACTTCCATTTTGTATTTGTCTGGTATTAAAAACACACTGTTGGTGTGTGTGTGGGTTTGTGTGTGTGTTCCAGCATGTGGGCTGTGACAACATCTTGGGCTCGGATGCCAAGGAGGACAGATGCCGTGTGTGTGGAGGAGATGGCAGCACCTGTGAAGCTACTGAAGGCTTGTTCAATGACTCTCTGCCCAGAGGAGGTCAGTGCTCACCAACTCCCATCTCTTAGTCTGCATGAGTGAAAAATCTATGTATTTAGAATGTTCCTATCATAAACTTATATATACACTTGTTATATAGTTGAGTGTACATTACTTTATAATTCTTGTTTTGTTTTTTAGTTTTTTGTCAAAAGTATTAAAATTTTGTCAGATTTATTTATTCACTGTATTATTAAAAACCCATTTGAACCATACCAAAATATTCTAGCTGTGATGAAATTTTAGATGTCATGGTGTTTGAGTTGTCCTTAAGAAACATTATCGAATCAAATCATTGTGAGGTCAGAGATTTACACCTCTAACAGGAACCCATCACGATAGCAAAAGAACGGGCTTCCTAGCCAAACGATGCCGATTAGCCAAGACTAACTCCTCTCCCGAAGCACATGCTGTGATGTCATAACCATTTCCAAGCGGTGAGTTATAACAGTGCGGTACTTTGGCCTGCACGTCTACAGCTCAGGCCCGTGGCTGCGGCGGCCCGTTTGAGGCGGCCCCTATAAGGCCGTTAAGTGCGTAAAATACAGCGTGCAGAAACCGGCCATGCGTGAAAGCCTCTGCCGAGCGAGGATGTGGAATGAAAAGAGTAAGCAGAACCGGAGAGAGAAAGAGACAGCTGGGGAGAAAGAGAGAGAGAGAGTGCTCCCCAGAACACCATCAGACCAAGCCTTCCACACGCCTGCCAAATGCGACAAGTTTTTAATCGCTTTCCGCAAGAGACGTCCCTGCTGAAGCGAGTGCTGCGCGAGCGAGCGGAGAACGCACTGTTTTTTTGGCATTGGGCTGCTGTCACAGGGCCAGTGGAGGACCGCTGCCAAACGCTACATTTTTCATGGAAATGCTGTGGGATTTTTTTTCTTTGTGTGCTGTCACCCAATGATAAAGCTTATGTTTTTGGGTCAAGAAACAAGTTGTCAAAATAGAAGTGGTAACACAATATATGAGTATTAATTGCATCATCCACTGAGGGAATTAATAAAACTTCTAATATCGCATGCGTGTTGTGGGTCGGAGTCCAAGGGCTGTCTCTATAGAGCGGGACCATTTTCTCCTTTTAAGGTATAGGTAGTAAATCATCTGAAATCTTTGAGAGGGGAGAGTGGGGTTCTCTGGGCGTAGATCCTTCTCTTGTTATGGATTTGCTGTTTCTTAGTTATTGCAGGCCTTCTGTGAACATACTCTAAATGACTAATTTCATTCCTTTCTATGTTTCATCTCTCAGTCCATTTTAAATCAACAAAAGTCACCGGACACCTTGTAGCCGAATGGATAACTGATGCTTATACTTAGAAAATCTAGGAAGGAATAGCCTCCAGGATGTCTAAAGTAGCCAAGACATTCATCTTTATTTTCTGTTTGTCATATTCTAAGACAGAGTGACTTCTGACTCAGGCTTTGTGACACCATGTCTTAAGTTCCAAGCTCCAGTTTGAACTGTTTCTCCTTTCCTAGGTTACATGGAGGTGGTCCAGATCCCCAGAGGGTCAGTCCACATTGAAATCAAAGAGGTGGCTATGTCGAAGAACTATATAGGTGAGTGCTTCATGCCCCACGTTTGGCTTCAAAGTGGTGGTTATTAGACACCCGTGTCCATGATAATGGCCGTGTTATTTCCTCAGCTGGTGTCAACCCCCAAGGGATGCTGTGAAGTGGTTTATGTACACACCCAACCCTTCTGACATTCAGTTTTATAGGTTTAAGTCTGAGTCTTGTTGACAACCACCTTACCTCCTGCAAGGCTCAAGTGATTCAGAGACTTCAGATGGGCTCTCACATTTTCTCCTGGCCACAACCTGAATAGAACCATTCAGTCTCTAGCAGTGTCACTAATTAAAACAATCACGCTTCCAATTAAGTTGTTTTGAACGCAAACATAAATATAGCCGGGCGCGTGACAGCTTGTTGAGTTTAATCGTCAATCATGTTGACGCATTGAGTTCTTCTGATGCTTTCGTTTGATGTGTGGCCATAGACACAGTCGGTGTTGGTTTATAAGGGATCATACTGGAGGTCTTTGCACATGCCTCTTTCACACTTAATGTCCACACATTCTAGTTCTATATGACATTAATACAGTGAGGAAAAAACTCTCTTTAAATAGGCATTGTAATGCCTAAAAGCAAAACTGCAGATAACCTGGCCAAGTAAGGAAGTATGCTCACAGAACTGTGCTCATAGTAGGATCATTTGATCTTCAAAATCAATCAGAATACGACATGACAGTGTGTTGGATAGCAGTGCAGCTCTAAGTTCTGATCAGTACCAACAATAACTATACTTTCTCTTACAGAGCTGTCCAGCACACCAAAATAAACTGAAACTAGCATATTACAGTGTATTGCCAGCCATTGTGTCTGACATATCCTGATATGACAGCATAAATGTTATTCTTTTGCCGACAGTTGAAATTTCGCAGAGTAAAAAGGGCAGTGTATATTCACTGATCAGTTGTAAAGGTTGCCATTCCTTCTTTTCTGCCAGCACAAAAATGTAGGTTTGTTAGCTGTCTTCGGTCTGCAGTAAGTTGGCTTGCTAAAGCACTGCTAGGTCATAAAACTGTTGTAACTAAAATGGAGTGACAGGCATGGTACCAAAGCTAGCCTTAATTCGGACTTGCAAGCTCCAGGCACAGTAAAACAGAGGATGTCGAGATCTCTCGTCCACAATTTGGCTCCATCTCAATCAGGGGAAAAGTGAATATTTAGAGATGTGTGTTGTTCCTGGAAACGGGACCTTTGCTTTGACGACCGTACTGGAATGGTATTTGTGCAGTTCGTTCCAGACTTTCACCTGACTATCTTTCTTTTTTTTTTTACTCGTCTTTCTTTCTTTGTCTTTTTCTCTTGCTTTTGAGTAAGTAAATCATGGCTGTGCAGCAATGGGTGAGCAAGCGAGCGAGAGCTGCTCAGGACGGCACACATCCTATTGGCAGGGTGGCGCGCATCATGGTGATGAATGATGCCAATGACATCACGCCACAACACTCACTGTGGCAGCTGTTGCCAGTCAGCAGCTTGCACTTGTCAGACTGTTAACCTCTCTCTCTCACTCCCTCTCTCTCTCTCTTTCTTACACACTCACACATATTACATGCCTTGCTCTATTCCAGTGTTTTGCTCAGATCCCCTATTTTTACATTTACATTTGTAAGTAACCAAAATCTGTAAGTAGTTAGTCTCATTTTAAAAGATTCAGATTTTTGTGTTCACTCGTATCAGTGTCACATTGGGATAAAAAACTCATTTGTGCCACTTCTGCCCTGTCACTGAACGCAGCATCTTTCAACTCCTCCACAGCTTTGAAATCTGAGGGAGACGACTACTACATCAATGGTGCATGGACCATCGACTGGCCTCGCAAGTTTGACATTGCAGGGACAGCATTTCACTACAAGAGGCCTACAGATGAACCTGAGTCTCTGGAGGCACTGGGAGCCACAACAGAAAATCTTGTTGTTATGGTATGTAGATAAATTGTAATGAATTCCTCTGGACTCAATAAAGAATGTATTTTATGAATATTACCTCTATGCGTGGAGAGAGATTAACAGGCTGTTTGTAGAGCTGAACTAGAAAGGGCACTTCAGTCACAATTTACCAGATGATATTTGCAAACTATGTACATACAGAGACACACAAACATACACCAAGGCACGAGCAGGGTGTTTTGAATGCACTGTGTTTGAAATTGTCTGGCTCACTCTAAATAAAGTCCACATCTGTGCGCAAACCTCACTTGAACTCTGGCTCGTGGTTTTAAGTTAACAGCTATATATGTGCGCAGAAAACCTCTGTCTGGCCAAATGTGAATGCTCCTCAGCACATCTCAGAATGTGTGTGTGCCTGTATGCTTTTCAGGCTGAAATGTCCTACTCCTTGGGATTCTTGCCTGGACAGAAGTGCTGGAAATACCAGCACAACTACAAAACACACAAGTGGTCAGTGGACCACAAGCCTTTCCTTTGTGGCTTTCATTCATCAGCAGTGCTCTTCTTTGAATAACTCAAATGCTCGCACACACACACAAAATAAACATCATAGAAATAATACTAAGTTACAAATATAGTGAAAAAATAAAGAAAAAATGTTTTGTTGCCCCTAACCAGCCCATACTCATAAGTCAGCTTACAAATGCAACAGCACATCCAGTAGTGCTAATTATACTGAAATTCTCTTCTACCTGTCTCCAGGTGCTCCTCCAAGAGCAAAACCAGGGCATTCGTTACAAGTTCAACGTACCTATACAGCGCACTGGCAGCGGGGATCATGAGGTGGGCTTCTCCTGGCACCACCTACCCTGGTCTGAGTGCTCCACCACTTGCGCAGGAGGTAAGCCTGCACACTAAAAATACTTTGTAATACTTAAGGATTATTTTGGAAAACAAGTAATTTTATTAGTAGTAGTATTGAAATACTTCAAAGACAAGGTGATTTTTTTTCTACATTTTTACTCAACCAATCAGTCATGTAATCTTTTTAAACATTCAGCCACATCAGTGTAATATGAAAACTATGCTCAAGCATCTTTTTGCAAGGACCGGTACCGCCCATCATCAAGTGTTAAATAAAAAGCGGGCAGCCAAGAACACAGCGCCTGGGCAGCAGTGTGTGGGGACAGTACCTTACTCAAGGGTAACTCAGAGGTGCCACTGGCAGTCCTGGGATTCAAACCCCATGACTTTCTGATCGCAGGGGCAACTCCCTAACCACCAGGCAACCGTATCATACATCAACAAAAACACAAAATTCTTAATTTGTTTGTTAAAATATTTATTTTTTACTTTTGCATAATTGAGTATGTTAAATGTAGATACTTTATGGCTTACACACAAGTTTTTTTTTTACTTAGTAGGACCCGACTAACTTAAGTACAGCTTTTCTGTACTATTTAAATTGTTGCATCAAATTAGTTGAAATATATTTGTGGGAAAGTTTCTGTAACTGGGCAGCAGAGTCGTGCACTGGGTAGCGCTTTGCCTCCTTGGGTGGCCAAAAGTCCTTTCTGTGTGGAGTTTGCATGTTCTCCACATGTCTGCATGGGTTTCTGCCAGGTGCTCCAATTTCCTCTACCATGACCACTGGGTAGGCTCCTGCACCCCTACGGTTAAGGATAAGCAGTCCCTGATACTATAAGGAGGTTCTGTATTTGACGTTTTTGGGATTTAATTCACACTGGATAAAGTATCCACATAATTTCCCCAAACTACCCAACATAACTTGAAAGGTCGAAAGGTCGTAGTCCGAATTTACATCAGGCATTAGTGGCCACACTCAGTAACAGTAACATGGTTAGCAGGTTTTTAGAGTTCCTTTAGTGTGAGGTGGACTGAAACAGGACTATTACTTTTTTGCAAAAAATCCTGTGTGTTACTGATTCTTCACCGATACTTATGATGATGTTTGTTGTATGTATGTTATTAGACATACAAGGAGACTGATGATTTTCTCCTCCGCTGTTTTCCTGGTGTTGCTATAGTACAAATTGCGCCGCGAGCAAAGGCCTGCCTCCTATTTCCAGATCTGAAAGCCAGAACCACACATTAATGTGAGCCCTCACCTCAAATATGACCAGACTTCTCCTCCTGGCCAAAATCAAATGGCTTTCTTACAACAATAAATAGTTTTCCTTTTTGCTTTTTTTCTTAAGCTGTGGCCACTGAAAACATTTGCAATTCTTGCGATATTCAGGCAAAAATGCAAACATCGCAGACTAGTGTGCAGTGGGGGGTTTCGCCACCATGGGCTCCGTGAAGCGTGCCATGAACCTGACCTCATTTGCTGCCCAATTCATGTGTGCACATTTCAGCTAATATGAAAATACCCCAGAGCAACACTTATGTCATTTGTGAAATGTTTTGTTGTTAATGTTCCTTATTGGCAGCGTTGAACAACTTCTCCTGGCAAAATTCACAATGAGGATTTAAGTCCTGCTGCCTTTCTTGATGTTAAAAGCCATAAAGTTCTGGAATATTCTTTTTAGGAATTACATGGGATTTTCACTACTCCAGATGCTTGGCTTTGGTTTGTCTATTTTCACACCACCAACAGATTTCAACAGTGCCTGACAAAGGGTTTATTTAAAGGCTTATTTAGGACAATATTCATAATAGCTCAAAACCACAAATTGATGTCAGAAAGAATCGTTTTTTATTGTGTTATGGCTTTCGGCCTGGGGCACATGGTGGGCATTCTTAACTATCAACCTCAACTATCGAGAGTTCTTCTGTGAGGCCTGGATTCAGTACAGCTTCGCTCTGACTGGCTGCACACACCACACACAAAGGATAAAGGCGGTTGAACTCAATAACTCAATCAAATAGCTGATGTTTGAAACAAGTGCCATTGTCTGTGTGAAGAGACAACACAGTGGCTTACACAAGCTCTTGCTCGTTAACCAGCTTGGTGGATGTGATTGTGAATTTCATTTGTACTGATTTATTAGTCTGCTTTAGGGCTCATAGAAATACAGCAATATTTGAAGATGGCTGCAATACTGGAAGTGTAGATCCGCCTCACAAGGTTGCCTCGTAGGCTGCCCCAGCTTGGCATTATCAGGCTTAACTCTACACCTCCAGTTCCTCTCGGGCCCCTATGTGGCTGCTGCTCTGACGGCTTCTGGTGCTGAGTACACGCACTGCAGACCTGGCTCATACCCGCACTGTTCTAACTCCTACTTTACGCAATCAAGAGCCAAAGAAAAGAAGGGCTTCTCTGTAAAAGTCATTCACCAAGACACTCACTTAAAACCGAGGCATTTACACACCTAGAAATACCACGGAGGGGAACATTATCCAGCACCCATCCTTCCCCCGGCACGCAGTGCTCTGTCAGCAAGTGGCCCTCTGGAGGAGCCGTATAGAGCTTGTTTTACTGTGCACACCCCCACATTGACCACACGCCGTTTTACACGCCAGTTGCTGAAGTGTCAGAAATGAGCCGCCAAGCACCAGACACAGAGGCAGAGAAATGAGGTGACGTTTTACTATCTGTTTGCAGGCTCTCAGAAACAGGAGGTGGTTTGCAAAAGGCTAGACGACAACTCGGTGGTCCAGAACAGCTACTGCGACCCTGACAGCAAACCCCCGGAGAACCAAAGGCCCTGTAACACAGAACCCTGCCCACCTGAGTATGTATAATTGTGCCAAACCTACAAGAATGATAAGCCACTGACTTTAGGAAAGGCTGTGTATAGCATTTTGTTCATGAACTAATCCATCACCGCCTTCTGAATCAGTGTGCACCAACAAACATTTCGGCATTTTCTTAACTCCTTGGTAGCTCATTCTCTTTTGCTTTTTGTTAGTAGTAGTATAAGAATCACACTCTCCGTTTTCCGTTTACAGATATACCAGTTAAGCAAGCTCAATATACTTAAATGGATCTGACCAATATTCTTGGAAATGACTTTCTGGAAATGAAATTAGTCTATATGTTTTCAAAAAAACATTGAAGTATTTCAGACTGTGATATTTGATATATTCATGGCAGGATTGAAAGCCATTCACACTTCAGCTGCATTGCAGAAAATGTTTAAAACCAAGCAGCGTGATTTATTTCTTCATGTGTGAACAATTTTTAATGTATATTCAGGCCAAAATCCTCAGTGTCGGAAAGGGAAAGAAAAAGTGACCACCTGCGTTTAATTGTATTGGCCAGTCAAGTTTATGAACCCTCAAGGGACAATATCCATACATGTGTGGAAAATTCATGTGTGGCAGAGGCCAAAAACATTTAGCCTCTCGTTTTCAATGGGGCGAGTAGTCAAACAGAGTTCAGTCAGGTGTGTGAAATTTAAATCAGAAAAAAGTCTGGATGAAGTGTTTTTGGCATCACAACTCCAACTCACTGCCAGTGGAAGTATAAGTCAACCTGAACTAGTCGATGGGCATCACTAAAAGGACCATCTAAAGCCTATTTCCAGCTTCCCTTATTACAGAAGAAACACACTCTATTACCCTCCACAGGGCTTACAGTTTTTATTTCTGTGGTTATCTTTTTCTAATATCCTCTTAGCTAATGATGAGGTTGTGATTAATCATTTTGTTGAATTCTCGTAGTCTGGTGCCATTTCCACCACGGAGGTGCAGTGGGTAGCACTGTTGCCTCACAGATCCAGGGTTGGGGGTTTGAGTCTGGGTCCTGGTCTTGTGTGAGTGGAATCAGAATGTTCTCCTTGTGGTGGCGTGGGTTTCCTCCTGGGTCCAATTTCACCCACAGTCCAAAGACATGCGTGTTAAGTGAATTGGGGTTTCACTGTAGGTGTGAGTGTATGAGTGAATGCTGTGTGTAGGTGCGCCCTGCAGTGGGCTGGTGCCCCATCCAGGGTTCAACGTCTGTATATAATACATATATAATACATTTCTGTAAAATAGTCTGTTTATCTTGGTGGTATAGAAATACAACAGAGGTGTATTTTTGGTACAGGTGGTTTATCGGTGACTGGTCAGAATGCAGTAAAACATGTGATGGAGGCATGCGCACGCGCACTGTTCTCTGCATCCGCAAAATCGGCCCAGCAGAGGAGGAAAACCAGGAGGACAGCCACTGCCTGACTCATCGACCAATCGAACGTGAATCCTGCAACAATCAGTCCTGCCCCCCTCAGTGGGTGACTCTGGATTGGTCAGAGGTGAGAATAATTATACTTTCTCTAATGGACTAAACCATGGATGCCAGTAGCTGATTAAATCAATATTTTCAGATTTTCATAAGATACTAAGGTGATCATTAAATTGCTTACTCTAAGGCACAATTTGGAAACTTGGCTGCAAGCAGGCAGAATTTGTCCTCCCTAATTTTATTGGGTTACTAATTTAAGAGTGTACATGCAGTAAACTCTTTTATGTCCTGTCAAGTCTGACAACCCTGAATTAAAATCACCATGTTGTTTAATCTAGTTGAATAAAACACACTTTTTTCATCCTTTTGTTTGTCTCTAGTGTACTCCAAAATGTGGCCCTGGCTTCAAACACCGTAACGTTTTGTGTAAAAGCAGTGACCTGACCAAAAGTTTTTCACCAGCCCTCTGTTCAGACCATAACAAACCTCCAGGGCGAATGCGCTGCAGCTTGGGCCGCTGTCCACCACCGCGCTGGATCCCTGGAGAGTGGGGACAGGTAGGTCCTAACAGTCCATCTCAAATGGAGTAAAAGATATAAGTAAACAAAAAGCAGATGTTATCCAGCTCAGAGTAATTTGAAGCTGTGTTATGTGAAATACAGCTGACTGAATTCTCACTGATGTCCTGCTGATGCAATATTTTACTTTGACTTAAGAAGACCTCGGTCTTAGACAAAGTGTATGCAGAGTATGTAGAAGATGTCACGAACTGCCGCGGCGTGTTCGTGTAGGAAGCACAGAGACAGGCTAGATCCTGATCCATTTCGAAAGGTGATGCTTTATTTCAAGCAGTGAACAAAATCAAAACAAAAACAGGAGGCACGCTGGCCGATACTACTTTCCAAAAACAGAAAACACGCCCACGACAGAACATCTAAAGTGTAACGAAAACCGGACAAAGAAACGGTGAAACAGACACGACTTATAAACACAGTGTAAACACAAAACAGGTGAAATAATAATTGCCCCAAAAAACCCAAAACAGCTGTGTCCCCAAAAACCCACCGGCATTTCCCCCAAATGGCAGATCAAAGAGAGGATTTATCGGGAAAACACAGGCCATCATAAACCTCTGTAAGTGTGTAAGGATCGCTTCTACTATCACAAGTTGTCCGAGTTTGGAAATGTGTTTTCTTTAACAGGCCCAGGGAATGAAGCCAAGAGTTGTATTGGATCTGGAATATCTCTGAGTGTCTTTTCTTTCTTTTATATTTTATTCTTTTTTTTCCTTTCATGATTTGATTCCAAAAGTTTCCGTAACCATGGGCAACCACAATTAGGCTAGTCATTTTCTTTAGAATCATGGCCAAGCAACACTTGATGCAGAAGCTGAAATTTAAGAAAGATCTCACACAAGCCTCTCACACCTCTCTTGCAGCTATCTACACCAGAATCAGGGTCTGTGAGGTGTCAAAGGTCCTTGATGGATCTGAGGCCCTTTAGAGAATTAACACATGGCTGGCCACCCATTTCCCTATCTCAGGCCCTGTGCTGTTCACAAGAGATTCATTTAAAACTTTCTAATCTTAAAATGCCTTTCTGGTTCTGTTACAACTCCCTACTATATAAAGGTCCTCTCTTTTGATAAGTATTTACGTATTTTGTATGTGCATGTAAAACCCCATGCAACCTTTGTCCCCCCCAACCTAACGACATTTAGAAACCACATATACTGTTGAGGTACAGAATGAAGAAAGGAGTTTCCGTGACGCTAACTGTAAACTACCCAAATATCTAAGGCTGAACCAGTGAAAATAGTAAAAACAAAGATTTCATGCCGTTTGAAGTTTGTGGTAAATAATAATGGTCATAATTAAACTATATTTGACCGATCAGACCCTAACTTTGTCACTCGCTGTAACTGGCTGGGCATATTTGGTACCAATAGACAGCTCCAGACCCGCCAGTCACATTTCTGCCCATCTCCAGATTCCAACATGGACCCTGTAAAAGTTATGAACTATGCCGAATTATGAACTGCAATAATGAACAGACTGTTGGAATGTGCTGGGGTATCCCCCTCAGTGGGGGGCATAAAGGACCCCTTGGCTCAGGAGTCACGCCTGATTGGCCAAGGGCCAAGCGGAGGAGGGCCAAGGAGGTACCCTCGTTGCAGACAAAAATTCCAGGATCCTCATTCAAAGACACACTTTGCTTCATCTTTCCGCATCTCAAGGAGGAAACAGCCCCTGACCAGCTCGACAGCCTCCATTCCACCAAGAAGCCTCTCCGATCCCTGCCAGTCTCCCTTCCCTCCGAGGACTCCTCCGCTCAGGCCAGGCCTACAGCTACCATCTTCCAAACCAGGACCCTTGGTCAAGACGAACTCCCGTGAATAAGTAAAAGCTTCTTTTATTTTCACCATTCTGGTGCAAGGGTGATTGTCCACGTCGAACGGTTCTGGAGAGGCTGGGCTGTGTATAAGGTTTAAATCTTTTCATAACCTCCTATTCAACGTGTGTCTTCTCGGTGTCAGTATTCTTTATCCAAACTCTCGGTAACTTTCTGTTAACTTAGTCATGCTGGGTATCCCACTATTTGGATCATTGTAACTGGTGTTATATGATGCTGGTGTTCAGGACCTTGTGGTAACCTGCAATACGTTGTTTCATATTGCTTAGCCCTCATCTCCATCACCGTAGCTGTGGGTATCTTTTAGTATCTAGAAACTTTTACTAACTTTCAGTAAGTTGATCCCACCACGTCATAATAGCTGGTGTGTTTATTCTGCTACCCAGAACTGTCAGTAACATTCAGTAAGCTTGGTCACATTTTACTCCATCATTTCATTGATTTGCCTGATGTGTTTGTCTTGTGTAAATAAATGTTGTCTTAGCGTGATCAGTGAGTATGTTCTTCCTCATTAAAAGGGGGTCAATTCATGGCTGGTATCCTGCTACGCTATTACCGATGCTCTTTGAATTAATCACAAGTCATCTGATTTGCTAATTTCTTTGATTATCAAGTTAAATCTCTTCTAAAGTGCAGTTAGCAAGAGCTTTTAAAAGGGTTGACTCTTGGAATCCTGGACTGTTTTCGCTGGTTGAAGAGTTATCCCGGATTTCAGAATAAACCCTGCTTGATAATGAACCTCAAGTAGTAGATAAGTAACCATTTAATAATTAATATGATTGGTAACTAATCAGTTATTAATAATAATTACTTAAGAAATGAATTAACATAAAGGTGAATCAGCCTAAACTGATTCTGGTGGAGAATATCTAAATTGGAGCAAATTTGCGCTAAAAATTCCTACAATTCATTAAAATATGTAAGGAAATTTAGCTTAGTTGATTTATTCTCCACCAGAATATATGTAGGAATCAGCTCATGCTGATTCACCACTATATTCATTAATTGTTTAGTTAATAATCAATTATTAATTATTTATTAATTAAGGGTTTTCTATCAAGCAGGGTTATTAAGTATCAGCATGAACCATTCGCCCAGCGAACTAGTTCAGGCGGGATACAGTAATTAACCTTATAAAGCTCTTCTTAATTGTGCTATTAAAAAGAGTTTACTTGAATAGGGGAATTACTTGAATCAATTTAATTTTTATTATTTTAAGAGCACAGGTTGCATTATCGCAGCGGAGAAGTGACCATAGCTGGATAGCTGGAAACGAATGATATTGGTAAGATTACTGAAAGTTCAAGCTCCCTGAACAGCAAGTGTAAATAAGCAAAGGCAACCTAATTAGAAACAGTTTAGTATGCATATGATCAGCCTTGCACCAAGATGATCAGAATGAGAAGGAAGCTGTATACTTATTCGCTTGGTTCAGAAGGAAGTTGGAGTTTGGAGTTTCAGAGCTTGTTTCAGAGTTCTTGGTTGCTGAGGAAGTTTCAGACGAGGAGATGAATCTTGGTCCCGTCCGAAGGGTCAGCAGCTTTTCCTTGCAATTTGGTTGCTTACATGCTTCAAAGCAAAGGGGGTGGGACTGACCCCCACCTTTCGCAAGTAGCATATCAGTGCCAGCACTCGGGTGCAGGGCCCAAAAAGTGAAGGGGGGGTCAGCTCCTCTTCAGGCATGAGACCTTATCGGCAGAATAAAGTTCATAATTTCCGCTCAGTTCATAATTTGGTATTGAAACTTGTAATTTTGGATTTGTGGTGAACAGTGGTGTGTAACAAGTCCAAACATGCTATACTTTCAACAGCATTTCACAGATTACGGCTTAATTTACAGATACAGTCTTATCTACCCATAATCCTTCAATCAAACAAACTTCAAAATGCGTGAATCATGGTTACTATAATTTCTCTTTTGGCAATCAACCAATTCTAATTCCTATACATGTTCAGAAATGTAAGTTTTCAGTTAAAATCAATGAAATCTCCCTTTGTGTACCTTTGTCTGTGTCTGAGCACATGGCCCTGTCAGAGTTGATTTATGACTTTCTTTAAGCATGGTTTTCTTTAAGGAGCAGTCTGGATTTCTCCATTTAATACCTTAACGATATGTTTTTAAGTGACATGAATATCATAATTATCTTGATTTATATAAGGGTTAGTGGTCATCTGAGAAGAATTTACTTTGGGGTTACACAGGAATTTTCAACTAAAACAGAAAAGCATAAATGTCTTTGTCTCTCTTTTCATTGAGACATTCAGAGTTGAACAAGTGAAGGGGGGTTGTGTGTTTGTGTGCTGCAGGAAGTGTGAGAGAGGGTCACTGGAAAAGGGGAGGATGACCGATAGGTCATCTTGATCATTATCTCTACCAAGGATTCATTGTTAAATCCTTTAAGTGGTCGTAAAATGTTTCTTCAGCATTCACAAACCACAGGTCTTCCTTTTCAAACAGAGGAGCTCTGTCCTAGACTTGTGCTGACATTCTGAAGGGGGGAGGGGAGGAGAAGGAACCGTGCATGTGGCCTTTTCAATGGATCAGAAAAAAATCCTGATCCTACACTAGCCACCATTATCATTGCTATTTCCAGCCCTATTCAGATCCAGATCACCGCTGCTGCCTTTCCTACGTCTCCCAGCTCGCACCTCTTTGGAACACTGGATGGAAAGAGCTAGTGGTACAGCTACTTTAGCTGTACTGCTTTAACCGCTAGTTTTGCTGTACTGCTTTAACCGCTAATTTTAACTTCTAGTGGTTTTAACTTAACTTCTAGTGATTTAACTTAACTTTTGGGCGATTATTAAAGTATTTCCACCGGTCCACAACCAACAG
>JBBPCY010000035.1:1951918-1968018 GCA_037974405.1 Brachyalestes nurse | reverse complement strand
CAGTTCGGCCGAGTACCGCTGCCACGCCCCCAGTCAAAATAAGAGTCCCTACGGTCCTACGGACTGGGGGCGTGACAGAAGATGTTTCTAGTACTTCTAGGAGAGACACCTGTACACACCAGTTCTACACCACCCCTGATTCTGGGCTCTTTTGAAAGGGGATTCATTATTTCAAATTTGTTTTCATAACAGAGAATTTGATTTGAACTGGGCATCAGCTGCACTGTTCTGTATCTGACATTTTCAATTTTTTGGGCAGTAAAGGGAAACTGACAATAGGCTTACACTTTTATTACTGTTATATTCCGCTACTGAACGGTGGATATTTGATGTGTGGCATGTTCTTTTGCAGCATATTTTACTTGGGGAGATTTTTAATTATGTAGGATGGCATAATACGTGCGTTTTCCTTCAGCAATCATTGCAAGCCCTCACAGCCCTTTTGGCTATTTCCCTGCTATTACAAGATTCAAAACAGTGTAATGTGACAAAATTAACCAGTCACCTTTAAAGCAAACTGCAGACCCCAGAACAGAGAATGGTGATGTGGATCACTCCCAAACTTGGAATTAATGTGTACCCTCCGGGCAAATTTACTCCCAAAAAAGTCTAAAAACACCCTACATGGATTGGATTATCATTAGGGTATTTCCATACCATAAGGTTATAGCAATTTTCATAAAAAGACACAAAACGAAATTGCAGTGTAAACCATCAATCTCAGGGTCTATCACATGTTGTACAAAATATCATAAAAGAAAAGTTCTGCCTATCTAGATGAAGGATCGGTCTCCAGTACATCTTTTTCCAAAGGACACAGACAAAGTATCGGCTGTTTCCAGACGGTGTGTAAAAGAGCATGTGTTTTAGTCAACAGTCAGCAGAATTTACACTCCGATGATAAACTAGGGGCTCTAGGGAGCCAGTGACGCGCGTGCCTGTAAGTGAGAGAGAGCCAAACAGGCCAAACGTGTGGAAGTGGTAATAATATCGTCTATGTTGTTTGAAGTTTATCTCCACTGTGGACAAGGCATCTCAGTCAATGCCAAGAACATGTTTTGAAAAGCAGACAAAAGATAGTGTGCTTCGATTAGCCCTGTGAGTACTTCCCTATGCAGCTCAGGACACGTTCCAAATCTGTGCAGTCAGCAAAGATGGTGTTTTAGCTGAGAGAATGTCAGTACTGCAGTTTAAAACAGCTTTAAAAAAACCTGAAACACACATCTTTCATACAAGAAAGGGAGAGATCAATAACAACAGTATACAAATATTTTATATCTTTTATTCTGTGTAAACTTTTTCAAAAGACAGGTAAATCAAGGTCTGCTAGATTTGACCAAATTCTGCAGGGTAAACTTTAAACTGCTGCAAAACATTTGAATATCTTTGTTTTTATTCTTTAACACTCTTTAACATGAGTATAAGTTACAGTAACTTAGATGTTTTCATTCATTACAGTAGGGAATGGTTGAGCTCCAGATAACACTAAGTTTTTGACTGAATATAGCAGTTAACCATAAGGCAGTTATTGTCCAACCTCAGTTCTTGGCTTAAACAATGCCCTGTTAAAACAACATCAGAATATGGGTGAGTCTCTTACTGCCAACAGCTAGGACTCTCAGAAAGCTGAGATTGTTGCAGAGCCCTGTGAGCTGAAAGGTCACTGGTTCAAATCCCACTTAATTAGCCACTGACATATACCATCTGCCAGGAAGCACAACTCTCATTAAGTTGGGATAATAAAATCCTGTTAATTTGGAGGGAATGAAATGTGTGAGGCCATTGGAAATTTAGTTGAGATGACTAAGTCCAGCATAGAGAGTCCTTCAGCGTGGACAACTAAACCTTCTATCATACCGTACTCTCTCATACTCACACACACACACAATTCTCTAAGCCAGTCTCTGGATGTCAGCATTTCTAAAGTGTACGTATTACCTTACCATCCGAATGAGCGAGTAATGAGGTAAATTGTGTATTGTATTGAGTAGCTAAGCAACGGCTTGTTTTTCCATTGGATCATACCATGAGGAGACTCCTGGAAACCAGAAGTCTTCAACTTCAGACAGCACCCCCCCCCCCACCCCCCCACCCAGCATCAACTGTCTAATACACAACAGCTGACAGTAATCCAAGATCCAATTAAACTATTATAATGACATTCCACCAGTAGCTAGTTGTGGCCTTTACTTTCAAGCCTGAGTTTCCCTGGGGACTGATCTAGTGTAGAAAGCCCAATTACAGAACCAGTGATGGGACTACAAATTATAATTAGGTACTCCAACGTTTGCCTGTTTGCTAAGCTCCTGAGGACTCATTAATTATGCCACTTAAGCTAACAAGATAACTTTGTAACAGGATATCATAAGGCTGACTCAGAGTAACTAGTTTGGGGGGTGGCAGCTTTTTCTCACCCTTGCCTCAGCTTTTCATCGTGACATCACATAAATGGATGTGTGGCAAACACTAACACTTTAAATACTAACCCCTCCACAGACAGAAAGGCGTGACAGTGCACTCACATACAGAAATATATACAAAAAAATTCACATTAATTCAATAACATTAAAACCACATGCCTAATATTGGCCACAGGTAAGCAACACACATGTTCACATGATGTGAAAGAGAACATTATTCAGACCAGGCCACCTTCTTACATTGGTCCAGTTCTGATTCTCACTTGCCCATTGTAGGCACCTTTGGCAGCCACTTATGGTCAGCATGGGCTCTCTGACAGGTCTGACACCTTTCTATCATAGCCAGCATGAATCTTTTCAGCAATTAGTAGTACAGTAGCTCTTCTGAAGGGTAGGACCATGCAGGATGGTCTTCACTCGCCACATGCATCAGTGAGTGCTGGGAGCCCATGACCCCGTCAACCCAACTGTTCACCAGTTGTCCTTCCTCTGACCACTTTTAGTAGGTACTAACCACTGTATACCGGAAACACCCACAAAACCTGCCCTTTTGGAGATTCTCTGACCCAGCCGTCGAGCTATCACAGTTCGAGGTTGATCAGATGATTTCACTTAAAGATTTTTTCCTGCTTTCAAGACATCATTTTCAAGGTGCCACTGTAATAAGATGATCAATGTTATTCATGTCAGTGGTTTTAATGTTGTGGCTGATCAATGTAAGTAGTCCAACCGAGAGGTGACAAATGAAAGAAAAATGAATAAATGAGTGCTGAAACTGCACATGCTTCAGGAGAGGTGCTCTACATGATACGATAGCATAATTAACATCCTGTCATGCTGTATGGCATGTATAAAAATGCTGAACAGGCTCAGACCTTGATTTTGGATCAAAAGGGTGAGAGAAAAAGATTGTCACTTTGATAGAAGCTTCATTGTTGATACATGAATGACAGGAGCTTTATCACAGACTGCTCAAGTGGCAAGTGTTTTGATAGGAACAATGACAAAAGTAACATCTGCATTTAGTTCTGTGGGAAAGACATTAGTAAATAGTTGTGGAAATTGTGGGCTAAAGCATAGAGTGATGCTTGTACATTAGTGCCAAAAAACATAAGAGCAACTTTTCTTCAGGTGACTAACAGTGTGAAAGCAGGAGAAAGGACAGTGAATTAATGACTTTGAGTCTAGGGACTCATGGGGGGCGTTTGCTTCCATGGTTTAGGTACATTTGTCTTCTTAGAGGAAAGAGTCACAAAGTATGACTTATCATCTTTATCATATGTTATGCTTCAGCATATGAGCCTAAATCCTGGATCGTTGTGTTGCACACTGCTCTCTACTATCGTCAAAAGAAAAATTGATCTTCCATACCTCCAGCACAGTTCCAGTGACTTGTAGATCATATTGTAGATCAACTGTTCTGACAGCTTGTGGTGATCCAGCACCTTCCTAATCAAGGTTTTTCCTGGAATATGTCAGCTATCTTGTGTATTTAATATCTTAATATAGGACATATGTATGACCCATCATCCTGCCATAATATTAAAAAAAATGTGTGTGTGTGTGTGTGTGTGTGTATGTATACACAGTGTTCGGCACAGTGTGGGCTGGGACAACAAATGCGGAACGTGCAGTGTCTGTCATACACAGGGCAGCCCTCCAGTGAATGCCCCGATACGCTGCGCCCCAGTAATACGCAGCAGTGTGAAAGCAAGTGTGATGCTACCCCTATCTCCAATGGTGACGGTGAGTATTCTGCCACAGCACCAGCCATAGCTTATCTCTGGGGAAAGTAATACCAACTGGCAATTTACAGATTTGTTATATTCAAAACTTTTTTTGACAACAGTGTTAAGGTTCATGCTGCACCTCTGAAAATCTGGGCTAGAATTTCTTTCTTAGTTTTTAGTATTTCTCAAAAATAATCAACACTATTTAGAAAGTTGACCATGAAACCTTACATTCCCTGTTAAGGCCATTCTGGAGCCTCTCTGAAACCCCTGACCACAGATATACCTTCCCTTGATGGATTGGTATTAAGATTTCCTGTATTGGGGAAACAACATTACATAAGCCGTCCAAATGGGCCCTAATGGGATTATCTTGCACTTAATTGTGCCTTAACGGACAGCAGTGACGGAATGTCTGCTTTTCCTCTACTCTCCCTGAGCTATTTAAAGATCCTAATAAGGGAAGACACTCTCATCGTGATAAGGCAGTTAGGGCCCTTGGTGCTTGGCTACACAGATGGCAGCCTGCCTGGGCTGCGAATCAGGCTGTGGTCCCTCTTCCCTCTCGTATTCTCTCTCTCTCTCTCTCTCTCTCTCTCTCTCTCTCTCTCTCTGTAAAGATGGTGTGATTACTTTGAGAGGCTTATCTACAGAGCCTGTGCTGCAGACTGATTTGAGGGAGTATTCCGAGCATGCACTACTCTTTGAAGCATAGTAGTCTAGTAGCTGTTCAGTACTGCCTATGTCAATTCATGTAGCTATATATGACTAGAGGTTACAAAATTACAAAATCTCTCATGTCAAAATGAAAGCACTGAAGGTATACTTTTGTTTGTCTGCAGCTAGCATAAAAGGTCATCTGTATTTGAAGACACATTACCAGCTAATCTACATAATGATAAATAAGAGTTGATTGGTTTTACACTCTACAAATATTTTCATATACAGCTCGGTTTAGTGGCCATTGTTTGGTTTAATATTTGGCACTACATGTCAGTTTCTTCATTCTTTGCGGTTAAAGCTTGTCTAAATTACATGTAATGCATATTTTCTTTATTATTTATTCCAAATTACACGTACGCTATTCAGGTACCCATTAAGAAAACAAATAGTTTAGTTTGGATATTCAGGTTTTAAATTACTATGGTCGTCCCTAGTATACACTTCTGTCCATCTAACTTCCACCCAGAAGAGGCCTAGAAACAATGTTTTAGGAAGACATTTGTTTTCTTTACAGCATTTAACACCTGTGCTCTATGTTAAACAGAACTGTCCTGTTTGAACTTTGGTTCAAAGTAATATTTGCTCTAACTTTAAGATCATATCAGCTTTGAAAGAAAAAGAAGAATGAAAGCACAGGCCAAATGGTAATACATATTCTATAACATCACAAGTGGACAGGCAGGTAAGATTTATAGGAGCCGATAATTACTGTCTGAACTGTAGGATAGCATTTGAAATGAAGAGTATTCAGAGACTTAAAGCATTCCTCAGTGTCGGTGAATGAAAAATGGACCACTGCCCATGCAGTGATTACTGTCTGGATTCCAACATGCCTGAAATATAAAACAATCTGGAGACTGGCAACATTAATCTACTATAGACAGCCTAGGCTATAATCAATTCATTTGAAATTCGGTATGTTTTCTTGAAGTAATAAAACTAAAAACCTAAATTTTGCAGCTTGGCTTTACCATTCTAAAGTGCAGTTATGTCTGATTTTAAATGTACACACCCCATTCTCAAATGTTGGAGTAATTTTGCATGGTACAGAAATGTTTTGATTTCTTTACAGTGCTGGTGATAGGAACCAAGAGCTGCTAGAATACAAGAAATATTTTTATTTACTATCCAGAATGATTTTTTTTCCACATTCCCTAGCAGGCCACTTCATTAAGTATGTCATATCTACACTCACTGTTCTTTTTGGAGAGTGAAAGTGAACAAGCAGAGAGGAGTAAGACAGGGAGGAATAGCGAAAGAGAAACCAGGGCTAGAGACTAACAGTCCAGACTAGAGGCAGATCCTCAAGTCACTGGGTTCTGTATCAAAGTCCCGCCTGCATCACTGTCCCATAGAGACTTGCTTATCGTCCACACAGGCTCTACTCAGAGGAAAAAAAATTCAATTTTTCCCCACTGCATACTTGTTTTGACCACTTCATCGAGTCCTTCAATCATTTTTTTCACTCCCTCCCTCTCTTTTTTTCCTTTCCTCTAGAGTGCAAAGATGTAAACAAGGTGGCATATTGCCCACTGGTGCTGAAGTTCAAGTTCTGCAGCCGTGCCTACTTCAGACAGATGTGCTGCAAGACTTGCCAAGGACACTAATCCTATGAAGAGAGAGAGGGAGAGAAGAGGAGAACGAGAGACGCAGAGGAAAGGGAAGCGTGCGTGAACGGAAACAAAGAAAAACAGTCGTGGGCTGGAGGAGCAGCACTGGGGAAAAAAGGCTGCCCCCCTCTCTCTCTGACACACACATACACTCCTGCTTTTTTTTTTAGACCTGTGGAACCCATACCACTGGTCAGCAACATGCTGACACATTTTGCTTTATTTTCACTTCTGTGAAGTTGGAACTTAAGAATAAGATCATTATTGTTATTTTATTATAATAATAATAATTATTGCTGTTATCATTATTATTATTGTTATTGATGTCTGTTCTAATCCAAAGTGCTGGACACATCATTTGCAGAAATGGCACCACTGAGAATAGGTTCCTAATATCCAAAAAAACAGAAGGGTGGGGAAAGGGGATTCTCTGTCACGCAGGCACAAATTTTCAACAGGCTCATCTGCAGTAGTACTGATAAATCGTAGCTTTTTACCCAAATTACCCAGTAAAGTAAATGAACAATTCGTGTATATTCTAGACTGTTGTGCAGATAAGGAGAGTGGACAAGATGACAGACACCTAATAATGAGAACCTGAGGCCAGCCTTTTGTGAGATACTGAAACATACTGAAACACAAAGGTAGTTCAGTTCTATACTCTGCTCATTTAGGAGATCATAGAAGGTGTCCAACCCCATGTTGATGATCCTAAAACACTCCCTGTTGAATTTGTTCAGTACTATAGAGGCACCATAAGGCACCTGGTCCTGTAAAATGACCTTTTTATTATAAAGCCATGCAGTGCAATCAGCATAACTAATGACCTCTACAAGGCTGTCCATAACATTACAAATCCTCCATCGTGTTCAACAGTTTGACACCGATGTAGTGGGCTGAAGGCATCTCTTTGGCTTTCTCTAAATGTAAACAGATGTAGCAGAAAGAATCAAAGATGACACTATAGTATAGTATTTTTACCCTTTAAGCATAAAGTCATGTTCTCCTTATACCAGCCTTCACATCTCTATGTTGGCCCCTTTGAAACTCATTTAGTTGCACTAAAAACTCACATATCAAAGTGTTGATTTTCAGATCTTTTTATAGCCAGCGCATGCTGCTAATTGGCATTCAGCTTAATACAGTTCACATGTGTCTCTGCAGCTGTGATTTAAGTACTTCCAAGTTAAAGTCCTTTATGTGGTGTTTCTGTCATTTTGTCCACCTCCTGCGGTAAAGGGCAGCATTCTGGTCCCAGCAAATCAACATTTGCATACAGCTGCTTTCCCCAGTTACTAACGCTTAATTGGTGCATTACAACATGGCTTCCATTATAATAATTAAGGAGACTGATGGATTGGTTATATAAACATCATTCACAATTAAACCGCATAACTGGTAAAAAAAAAAAAAAAGAGGCAAAGCCTGCTTGGAGAGAATAGGTGCTTTTGGTGCTCGTTTGTGCAGGGAAAATCATTTTGAGCTGGAGATTCCAGATGTTCCAGCAGTGCGAGCCACCTGTTTTGCTAAGCTGAATCACATGACCATGGGGCAAAAAGAATTCCACCATTGTTTGTGACTCTTGAACAAGGCCTGAAAATCACATTAGACAGCAACGGAAGGTCTGCTAGGCCAACCACTGCTTCCAACTTGAGTAACTCAAACAAAAGGCATCCATTTGTGGTTTATCTGAGCTATTCTTTTTGATAATGTTAAACTGTTATAGATTTTAATAGTATTCATTGTTATCCCATTGTACTGTGCAAGACATCCTTTTAACGCCCTGGCTCCGATTGGGCATTTTGTGTGCTATCATGAGACAACAAGCTCTACAAACCCATTTGTACCAGGCAACATGCAGAAGCACCCCAAGAGGACTGAGTCCGTATGTGGACGGCTCAGTCGCGAAGCTTCAGTGGTGCGTCTTTTGTTGGTCCGCGGCTGGAGTTAAGTGAAGGGCCAGCGGCTAGACCAGGCGCCAGAGCACGCACACAACTGGCCTGCCACTGACTACCTCCAGAGCCACCCCTCCTCCTTTCATCCCCATTCCCAGCCCACTCTGTAAACACACTCCACACAGCCCTCCAAACTCAATGGTGCTTTTCTTCCTCCAGTGGAGGACTGTTCCACTGCCCTCCTTCTGCTCACCTTCTAGAGTGGGAGGTTCCTTTCAACCCTCTGGTGGGCTCTCACGCTAGCACATGCTAGCAAACACGACAGGAAATAAAACAAGACTCTGTTGTTGTTTTATTCCTTTTTATTGTTTTTGTTTTAAAGTCAGTGTGGTTGATCGGTTTACCTCACACTACACTGAGCTGGTCATGCAGCTTCCATAAGCATTCAGCCAGTTCTCAGTACTCAGCAGTGTTCCATCAACCGCATTCACGTCTAAGCAAAGGGAACATCACACCTGGAAGGTTTCAGCTGCCCGAACATGAGACCTCATTCAACATTTGAGACAGGCTGAGGATGTATTGTGAAGAAGCTCATAGGAGCGATGGAATAATCATTCTAGACCACAGCTGTCTCAAACCGTTTCTGATCAAACCGTGCTACTTTTGCTGCTGCTACTATGTTGTAGCCACCAATACAATGTTACTTATCAGTTACTTTTTTTTTTTTTAATAAACTCTTTCAACTGGGACTTCAATGGCAGTGAACTCTAAGCAGCCGAACCATAAGGCCCAAAGTGCCGGGCATCAAAATCCTGAGGCTTGAAGTACAAGTTTACTGGCTTTGGGACAAGGAGGTTACAGAAGATTTTCAAACAGGACATGAAACTGGTACTCATCGCTGTAAACTTGTCTTTGAATGTCACATTGCTTAACCTGTACCTATAGAAGTGAGCATTTTTTTTTTTTTTGCATTTTTGCCGTTTAGTTGCTTATATTTTATATTCAGTATTAATGTTGGTACACTGTTACTAATTTTTTTTTTTTTTATTGTAAATTATATGCTAATTTATTTCCACGAGTCACTTGTCGTACATATGTTTCAAGGCATGCAAACCGAAATGTAGCCTAGTGGGGGTGAAAAAAAATGCAGTGAAATTATTCCCATCAGCAATTTACTTCAGTCTAGAGAAGAACATGAACTTGAATGGGTCTTAATGTGCTGCCAGAGCACCCTTTCAAAGTGTGTCCAAATACTTTTTGTGTCCTCAACAGTGTGTGAATGTGTGTGTGTGTGTTCTGGTATGGTATTATGTATTGTCCAAGAGGGCCAGTCCAGAGGTAAAAAAATGGTTAATGGTATCAGATGGTAAAACAAAAAGAAAACTCCCACGGTAACCGTAACAGTTTCAGTCCTTTGGCTCGTACACTATTATTGATGAATCCTACAGTATGTAATGGATCCTGAATAAAGAGAATTTAAAGGGTCAGTGTTACTGAGGATGTTCTTTCCCTGAAAGCTTTGGCTGCAGTTTCACTCAAATGGCTTACTTGGCCCAGAGACCATGGCACCTAATGATGATACCTGAATGTCTTTTACGTCTACAAAAAAAAGTCTTATTTAATCTTCAGTGTCTGAGAGTCTCAGCCTTTAAAAACTCTGGAATAAAAATTGTAGTTAGCATTTATCGCGGTCATCCCGTACATTTCATGAAATGACTCATAAATGGTAAACAGGGATGTTTTCTTGTAAAATCAACTTTAAACATTTGTTCCTGACGTCATGTAAAACCCCATAATGTTTACGCGAGTAGGAGCACAATTAGGCCTCGCAAAGGCTGAATGCTCTCCAGCCTTAAACAAAGCTTTTGCTCCAACTGCAGGGTGATTTATTCAAAATAAACACAATCTACCCCACTTGGCTCAGGTTAACGGAGCTGAAATTCTGATGAGGAGCTCTGGGTTGCAGTCATGCTGCTGTAGACCTGTTTTGTCTAAAGATACAGTTTGGCATACCTGAGTGTCTGGCCGAGCTTCTGTCCTGCATACAAGGGGAAAGAGTAAGAAGGAGAAAGAGAAGAGTAAAAAAGCAGAAAGCAAGAGGGACAGAAAAGAGAGGAACATTAAAAAAAAAAGCAAAATGAAACGAGAGCGAAAGATGGAGTGAAACAGAAAGAAGGTGAGAGGGTTCAGAATGCCTCAGCAGCTGGGCTCCAACTGTCAGCTACGATTCCTCTGTTTACATGTCAGCTTCAAGCACAGCCACAATAAAGACAAAGCAAGATAGCCGAGGCACTCGGCCCAAACCAACTCCATGCTTTATCTCTCTGTAAACTACAGGGACCCACTCCGATGTGAGAAGAAATAATGAGGGCATGTAATGCATAGTGGGCTTGGTTAAGCCTTCCTGTGTTTTGTGAAGTCATGATAAAGCTATTCATGCTATGCTTATGTAAACAGATGTCAACAGATTTGCTGTCCTCAGCTTACTTTCGCAAACCCCCTTCAGCTCTTTCCGCACAAACAGCGATGGAATGATGGTGTCCCCACTTACATCAGAAGAAACATGCCCGATGTGGCTTGGTTTTAGGCGCTGCTGGTGGGACGTGTGCTGGTATACGGATGGTATCACCACGGGGCAGCAGTGATCAAAATGATTATGCTTGTGTTTTGCACTCATAACAATTTTAATCTCTGAAAGGGAACAAAGGGAGCATTTACTGCAGACTGCATGGGTGAGCAGCAACATTAAAACAACGGCCTCTAGAATGTGTAGTCAGAGAAACTGACTATCAGGCCTGCAGTGATTCCCTATTCTACTGGTCAAGATCTCGCCAACAAAGCCAAAAATGGTCCGTCTTACCCATCAGCACTTCAGACCCTAGGTTTCAGCTCGCCCTCTTAGAGCATCAAACACAGCACAACCCAACCCACCACTTCTCAAACGTGGGAGAAGTACATCGAGTCTTTTCTCAGCTTTTGCACAGAAGTGGTAGAATGAACTACCCCTGACTGTCAGAACTACTTCTTCAAACGGAGACTGAAATCTAGGCTTACTAGTGTGAGCAACGTGTCTTCTTGTGGACTATAAAGCACAGATGTACATCGTTCTGGATAAGAGGGTCTGCCGAATGCTGTTTTTATCAGCACACATTGATCATCCATGTGGCTGTAAAGATTAGTTTGTGCACATGTGAGTGAAGGTCTGGTGGCTCAGTAGTCTCACAGGCTCAATTCCCTGCTGGGAAGACCAGGGTCCTTTCTGCGTAGAGTCTGCAGGGGTTTCTCCCACCTCAAAGAGGCGCAAGTTAATTGGTCTCCAGTGATGGTATCTGCCCACTTCTCCTAGTTTATTGTGTGTGTATATGTGTGTGTGTGTGTGTGTGTGTGTGTGTGTGTTCCTCTAGGTTTGTTATCTCTAAAGACAGATATAGTCAAGTTGAGTTTATTTCCATAGCCCATTATCATGCACAAAACCCATTCAATGTGCTTTACGGAAATAGAATAAAATTGCTATGCATAAAAATTGTAGGAAGTAAACTAATTAAAAAATAAAATAATTGAAAGAATACATAGAAAATAAAAAAGATTAAAAGTGTGATGGAAGTGCTGATATTTAAAAGGAGACAGAAGATATTGCCATTTTTAGCATTTTTTTTTTAAAGCTGCAGCTGGGACAGATGATCTTGATGGAGACAGCATAGGGGATAAACACCATTTCACCACGTTTCATTTCTGATCTTTTCACCACTAGCTGAGCTGCTCCTGCAGATTCAAGAGACCTACCAGGATTACATACATCAAACATATCAGAGGTGTGTCTAGGGTCCAAAGGTAACAATCTGAGCAAAAAATCTGAATCATTCAATAATGTTTGAAATGTGAACTTAACTTTAGTTGCAACCACACTGCAAACTATCAGGAGTTTATAAGAAGGGAGAAAAATGCAGAATGTTCCACAGCAAAGTTGTGCAAAGCAAGAAAAACAAGATCAATAAAACCCACTGAAAACCAGTGAGCACAGCTGTAATCATTGGGGAGGTGGATCTGTTTCTTCTACTCAGTGAAACATCTCAAACTGGACCCTTTGGCAAAGGGTATTCAGTTCCGGTCCTGCAGAACGTGTGTCCAGCACAGATAGATGATTTCCCTGCTCAAAAACACCCACTGAACCTGGCAATAAACAGATGAGTTGAATCACTAAACGTCTGAATACCCAGAGGTTTTACAACCCACAGTCTAGGCCTCATACCTCTTGATTAGCTTCTTACCTGAAAAAAAGATGCTTTAAAAATGACAGTCATTCTGATCATTGGTTCTGATCATTGATTCACACACAGATGAATGTGTCATTTGTACTAAAACTACAAAAACTACTCAGAGCACATAAACATGTAGACTAATTTTGGAATTAATTACACATGTATGTGTTAAATGGACCCAGAACTGACCAAGAACGTGTTAAGAGCCCAGTGTACTCTGGGGTGTCCTTACAGCCAAAATGTCTCCCTTCACTTAATTAGGCCATCAATTTAGAAACAACCAGACACTTGCAATGTCAACAGACTGCCATTAACACGTAATCTACAGCGACACCCCAAGAGCAAGCACTTAAAAAAAAGTGCAGCGAATGGCCCAACTGGAACCTGCATGAAAAATCAAATGACCACAAGTGTGCTGAGCTCATAAGGCCAGTGTGTGGTGTCTTGGATGTGTGGCTGAAGAACAATGCTGAGAGGACCACGCTTGTGTGGTCCAACAGCAGAGGCACACCTGCTGTCAGACCACAGGAGAACGTTGAGAGTGGTTTTTGTCGTCTAACACCAGGCCACAGGCTGAAAACCAAGCTTTAGTCATTTGGCCTGGTACAAGCCAGGGCCTCCAATTTCCTGTATTGAAGTCTTCTGTACTCCAATTAGCATCAAACCTGAACATAACTGAAGAGAACTGCTAGAACATCATGTATGAAATCTTTTTTTGAAAATCCTAACATTGATTCACTAAAATGTCATTCAGATTTTGTTCTGTTAGGCTTCTGGATGCATGTCCTTTGTAACATGATGTCATTGTCAGCTCTTCTTTTTTTTCTTTGACCACCAGCCACCATAAGAACACACATCTTGGAAAATCAAGATGTCCTTTTTTGACAGACTTAATGTGGACTTAATGTGCCATGTAAACATTGTTAAAGTATTTGAGTTCCTGTCAGGAAATACTGATTAGTCAAAGCCTGGTCATTCAAGTGGCATGATATCCCTGAAACTTTTTTTATGACCTTGTGTGTTTGGCACTATCTACTCAATTCATACAACGGTGTCCTACATGCTTAGAGAACAGTGATAGCAAGCTTTCCAGGCACAGAAGACTTTCACAAGCCAACATTACTTAAACATATCAGACATGGTTTTGATAAGAAGGGGATAGGAACCACCACTCCCCGTCCAACAGGACCCCTCTCTTTATATTAAATCATTACAGGGACTGAAAGCAACTTTTGTTAATTAGTTTGAGCTCAAAGTGTTGGACATTAACCTGATGTGAGACCCGAGGCCAGACGCCAATCAAGGGACTTAAGGAGAACTTCTCATCAAAGACCTTGGTTCACTACTCAAATCCAGACTTGCAAGCACTGGAGAACACACACAGTGCGCTTCAGAGAATCTTGCTTGGACACATGCCGCCGTTTTCCAGATAAGATGCATGAGTCTGGTTTTGATCTCTGGCACTGAAAGTCCAGCAATGCCCTGGCCTGCTTCTTTGAAATGATACAGGACCAGATATGTGGTAAAGAATGCCATCTGCTTGCCCACAGAAATGCAAGCCTTTGCCCTGTTCTCTGTGAAGCCTCAGGCACTAATAAAACCTGCCCAGCACTCTGGACAGCCTCAGATTGAGATATCGAGAGGTGTGAGGATTAACTGTAGTGACAAACATCTCTTCACCAGAAGACAAACGTGCCACCCAAGTATTCCAGTCACAGCTCTGCGATATTCAGAGCCGCTGCTGTTGAGTGCTCGAAGTATCTAAGCAGGACTCGGTTTGAACCAAGCAAGCTCAGCAAGATTGGTTTGAGCCAACGACTCGGATGGTGTTGCTGGAGACAGGACACCCACCCTGAAGGTATGACAGAAAGGAATGCTGGCCTGAGGTCAGAGAGCGAGGCCACCAGCACCGAAACATCTGAACATCTGCTCTGCTTGTTCTGCTGGCTCTTTTAGGGTGTTCTCAAACAAGGTGATCCATACTGTGCCTGAGCATTTTGACCCCAAAAGTCAAGTTAATTTGGCCAGAGGTACCATACCTGTATTATAATATAATACAGTAGAGCCCCGCTTTTCGCGGACGTTAAGTTCCAAGAGCACCAGCGTGTAGTAAAAAAATGCCTAAAATATAGTGTAAAAAATATATAGTCTAAATATGGTCCCTAATATGCTCCCAGAACACTTTAATTTCATTTAAACTGAGTTTAATGCATTACCCTTAAAGAAAAGTAAAGGTAAACCCGTACTCACCTTTTAATTTAAATTCCCTGCCGAGATATGCAACTCGGAAAGTCGCTGGACAAAAGTATTGGGACACCGAGGCGGGGTGAACGGTTTTCGGGGAATAACCCCTGATCTACTCGGGCTAAAAATACAAATGAGGGCTCGTTGGAAAGGTCTCCTGGAGATCAATCAAACTGTGGAGTTTGAAGTGTCTGAGTCCTTTCTCCGCCAAGATATGCAACTCGGAAGGTCACCGGACAAAAGTATTGGGGCACCGCGGTGAGGTGAACGGGTCCCCTTGTGTAAAAACATCCAGAAAAAATAGATTTATTGCCACAAAAAAGCAAAAAAGGCGGAGGATATTTGCAATTTCCGCGTTATTGTGGGGATTTCCACGTAAAACTATGAGTTCGGTTCTCAAAAAAGACTGAATCCGCAACTCCTGATCCGCGTAAAACTGGGGGATTACTGTATTTTGTTTCTAGTAGAATCAAAAATGATCTGCACGGCTCCTGACAGAATTTATTTTCTGAGTTTGAGGCATCGGAGGCTGTTTAAAGTCTCAGTGAGGGGTGAGATTAGAAGAATGGCCAAAGTGCAAAAACAGAACACACCTTTTAGCACCACCTGCATCAGGTGACACAATAATGCAGTTTTTCCACTCTGGGATGTTCTCTCGAATCCACTGGAGGACCGCGGGTTCCGCGTACAGGTTGTCCACAGCGATGTCAAAAAAGCCCTACGGGACAAGGGACAACACAATGCTCAGATTGTATGACTACACTGTTAAAACCAGGAGACTTGATAATGGGAACAATGTTACAGTCACAATTAGGGATGAACAAACGTTTTTGTTGGGAAATCACAATGAGAGGTTTGCAAAAGAGAGGCAGGAAAAGCTGAAAGGCAGTGACTGAGCTTTCTAACCTGCAGAGTCTTACCTGGATCTGTGAAGCGTGGAGATCCATGGTGATGATGTGGTCTGCTCCAGCAACTGACAGCATGTTGGCAACCAGCTTAGCAGAAATGGGAGCACGACTCTGCACAGAAAACCGTTTATTATTTAGCTGAAGTGCAGGATAGGACTAATACTGCAATTATACTGTTACATAATTATTTCATAATAGAACACATAAGAGACTCTGAGTATGACAACCATTCCCTGCCAGTGTCTGTTAAATTCCTACACAAGCACCTCATTCTGCTTTATGAGGGACTGATTACTGATCACCTGAATCAC
>JBBPCY010000035.1:1940811-1951818 GCA_037974405.1 Brachyalestes nurse | reverse complement strand
ATGCATCGAGATATCGAATCGAATCGTTGACATGATAATCGTAATCGAATCGAATCGTGAGACGAGTGAAGGTTCACGCCTCTATAGGCCATCATGCTTATTTCTGTAAATAAAGTATCAAAGAAATGGAAATCTGCATCTGTGTCGCCTATCTTGAGATGGAGAGGGGAGCTATGACAGAGGGACATTGGACATGCATGGTGTGCACATTTATTATGCCCATGAATATCTTGAGGATTAATGTTAATATCAAACAAATACAGTGCTTTCAGTCAATCCAAAGTCTTCATAAACCTGAAACCCAAGTTTTTTGCAAAGGAAATGTGAGTGAAATACATCTGTGTGCACAATTATTAGTAGCCAATATAGCCATCCTTCTTTTCAATAATAAGCCTTCCGTTCATGGAATCTGTCAGTTTCTTGATCTGTTGGTGAGTTTTTTGGGCTGCAGCAACTAGAGCCTCCCAGACACTGTTCAGAGAGGTGTACTGTTTTCTATCCTTGGAAATTTCAAGAGGGGCCCACAAGTTCTCAATAGGGTTTAGGTCAGGTGTGGAAGGGGCTGTGTCATTATTCTTTCATCTTTTAGGCCTTTACTGGCTGGTAGAGTTGGATGTCTCAAGACCGGTCTTGAGACCACTTTTACATGGTCTTGGTCTTGTCACAGTCTCGGCGGTCTTTGGTCTTGGTGTCTCAGATCAACATAGTGGTCCGGAGATTTGGAGCCAACAGTATCCATGACACACAACATAACATTCGATAATGCAACATTATTACTATTTGGCCTTTCGTGCCCTTCAAATGCAACCAATCAATGGCATACATGTATTTTGTTGTGATTCAGACATTGGCGCTCATCCAGTCAAAATACGCAAGTGTAGCACTAGTTAAACATTAGATCCAGCATCACAGTGAGCAGTAAGCCTAATCAGTCAGTTATAGTATTGTCAGCAGTAGTAGGCTAGTCAGTAAATTACAGAAATATGTCAGCAAATTATTCAGTCAAAGTTTGTGTTCATAGAACACAAATAGTCTTTTCCAGCACAGGTTCAAAAAAGAAGTATTCGGCAATATGCAGATTTTGCAAAGTCTCCTTGACTGAGACAACCGCTACCTAAAGCTCAGGCGGAGATTCTTGATTCTGATGCTTATGGATTACGGACTCTCAGTTTCTCTTCAAACAATATTTACTTTTATGGACACTTAGTGAAACCAACTCTGTTAGCCATAGAGGGCCTATCTGTCTATAATCTTGTTCATTAAGGCCCTCTCGTTATTTATCACCAAAAAGATTGTTGTTCCTTTCTCACTGGGTCGATCTGAGGAGGATGGGTTCCCCTTTTGAGTCTTGGTTCCTCCCGAGGTTTCTTACTCCCAAGGGAGTTTTTCCTCACCTCTGTCACCTTTGGCTTACTCACTAGGGGCTTATACCTGGAATCTGCAAAGCTGCTTTGTGAAAACCTGGTTGTAAAAAGTGCTATAAAATAAAACTGAATTGCATTGAAATCAGTTACATATTTCCCATTCTTTAGACAGTTGTTCGAGGTGTTAGCTGTTTTGTCAGATGACTTTGGGACCAGTCAGTACCCGTCATGTCAGTCCTCAACAACACACAAAAGGGAGTCTTTTTTTTCCAGTCTCGGTCTTGGTCTCATCTCGACTTTGTCTTGGTCGTGACTCTGTCTGTCTTGGTCCTGGTCTCAATACCTTCTGGTCTTGGTCTTGGTTTAGGCGGTCTTGATTACAAGTCTACTGGCTAGCCATGCATTGGAGTACTTCGATGGAGCATTGTCCTGCATAAAAATCATGGTCTTCTTAAAACTTTTTCCTGTACGACTGCTTGAAGAAAGTGTCTTCTAGAAACTGTCTGTAGGATTGGGAGTTGATTTTGAGTCCATCTTGAACCCGAAAACGTCCAACTAGCTCATCTTTAATAATACAAGCCCACACCAGTGCCCCACCTCCACCTTGCTGGCATTTGAGTTGAAGTGGAGCTCTGTGCCCATTACTGATCTAGGTGTGGGCCCATCCATCTGGTCTAAGAGTCACTCTCATCTCATCAGTCCATAAAACCTTTGAAAAATCTGTCTTGAAATATTTCTTGGCCAAGTCTTGACATCTCAACTTGTGTGTCTTGTTCAGTGGTCAGGTTTCACTCTTTTTACCATGGCCATGTCTCTGAGCACTGAACATCTTGCACTTCTGAGCACTCTAGTTAGGTCGCAGTTCGGGAAAATGGTGGAACTGGTGGATAGTGTGTTCCTGATAGCTTCACGTTTGATTCTTCTCAAATCTTTGACAGTTATTTTGCGTCTTTTTTTCTCAACATGTTTCTTGTGACCGTGTTGACTATTTGCAACAAAACGTTTGATGGGTCTGTGATCATGGCCAAAAATGTAACAATTGCAAATGTAACAAGTGCTGCATACCTCTGAATAACTTTTTACAATTTTTGACTTTGAGTCAGTTAAGTTTACCCATTTTGCCTGAGGAAAAGAAGCTGTCTAATAATTATGCACATCTTGAAATAGGGTGTTCATCTCCTTAGGCCACACCTTCCCTCATTGCACAAAAACACCGGATATGCTTAAATCCAATAAGCATTCAAGTTCATACAGCTTGGAGTAAGAATATATGCAACGACTCCCGAGTTTGTTTATATCTGTCAACCTTGCGACTCAGGGAGAGGCGTAGGTCTCGCGACAATTCACCGGAAGCAGTGGAAAGTCCTCCCTGTCTCCGCCCCACTCACACTCATTTGAATACACTGCAAATGTGAGCGATGGCTCGGACACGCCCACTTCAGAGCCTGTCGCCCGAGTACTAGGGGGTTCTGTGCACAGGCTGGTGATGTCAGAGGGTGTTGTGTGTATGGTCGTGGATGCCTAGACAACCCAAGTGTGAGGAGCAGCTTCATTAGCTCAAGTCTGGGTTGCTAGGTACCCAATGACAGGTCCACCTGTCTCGAGTAAAAGGTTAAGTTGCCTTGTTGTTTGTCCCTGTCGTATGATTGGTGGTTCATGTGAGTGTGTGGGTAGAAATACCAGCCAAACCCCCGAATCGTTGCGTGGTCACCCATCAAGTTCAGGTGCTTATTCCTTGAACTCAAAGAAAACCTTATTGTAGCTGAGTAGTGGGATTGTGTTTCAATGAGAGGTGTATTCATTGGACTTTGCCGTGGTTGAAAGGAGGAGCACCGACTGCACCTCTGAACTGGACTCACTGACATGGAGCTCTCTCTGTAATGGCAGTAGAGAGAGGACTCTGCTATTCTCGCCCTCTCAGTTAGAGCCATCGTCTCTCTGGGTACTGTGATCTGTAACTGTGTATCTTGTCTCCATTCCCTATCCTGTTCCCACAGGCGTGAGCATGAGAACGCTCAGCAGGTGTGAGACCTCCACAAGAACATGGAGCTAAAACTTTACTTACAAGCCCAGGAGGCAGAGGACTTGCAGAGGCTGTGGAGGAATCTGTAAGCTGCAGCGCTCGAGTTGTATTTAAGTTCTAGTTTGTCTGTGTGCTCTGGAACGAAGACTCTCGGGTCTTGTCAGTGAAACTCTTCCAGAACTGTGATTTGTATTTGCATTCAGCCTCCCTGGGCGGAAAGGACTTTGTTTTGATTCATTAAACTCATTTGTTATACTCAACCTGTTTCCTCTTAGTGCGTCCTTCCAGTGTGAACATGACAGCATCAAAGCTCCCTGGATCTACTCCTACCATTATATGTACTGCTTATTGATCACCTAAGCCAAATAGGGATTTTTAAATTACTTTGCTGGTTTTCTCACTCTTTTCTCTGTACTCTCTCCAAATGATAATCACTGGTGACTTCAATATTCACATGGACATTGACAATAACCCTCTTTTAAGAGATTTTACTTCCTGTCTGGAAGGTTTTGGACTCCATCAATACATCAAATTCCCTACTCATTCCAAAGGTCATGTTTGGGATTTGGTTTGCTGATCTGTTGTCACCCCCACTCACTGCAATGCCAATTTGCTTCCCCAATCTGATCACATGTTTATTTCTTTTAATGTAAATGTAACAGCCTCCAAAACCTGTACACCTTGTGACATAATTTTATAAAAAATAGTGATATTAACCCTGACTTTTTCTCATCTGCCATATATGACCTTCTGTTCATTCACAGCTCCTCAACCCCTGATGAATTTGTTTCTTACTATAATGTCAAACTCCATAACCTTCTTAACACATTTGCTCCACTCAAACACTGATCTGTCTCATTTTCCCGCTCAGCACCATGGTTTACTCTCAACTTGCGCCATCTCAAAGCCAAAGGACTGCATTGTTTCAGCTAAATCTGCAGACTCTTTTCAGCAAAATTATAAAGCCTCCGGACGCATTTCCCTCCCATATGTACTCTGCTGACTTTTGCAATTCTCTTTTTTCACTCTCAAAATCTCTAAAATCCACCGGCAACTTAACTGTGCGTGAGCTTCTAACTCTGAAGTAGACGCCCAGTTCTCCTTGCTGTCTTCCTGTCAGTTATTTTCAAGTTTCACTCTTCCTTCAATAACTGATGTATCAAATATTATTCAAAAATCTAAATCATTCACCTTTTAGCTTGACCCTCTCCCCACAGAGTTAGTTAAAGCTCGTCTCCCCTCATTGGATCCTCTCATAACCATTATTATCCACTCTTGAATTGTTCCCTCATCTCTGAAAACTGCTTGTTATTCCAATTCTCAAAAAGCCTGGCACGGATGCCAATAACTTTGATAATCATTGCCCAATATCAGTTAGCAGTTAGCAAAATTCTGTTGGGCTGGATCTGGCCCACACAATACATTTTCCTCTGGCCCAGATACCACAAAGAATGATGGCCCAGTGACAGCTCAGACATGGTTTACCCTGAGTTGGGCCATAACGGGCCCATTTTTGGGCCACATATGAGTTTTCTTGATTTGGCAATAATAGCCCAGTGACTGCCCAGATATGGTTCTTAATTGTTGAGGTCATAACAGGTCCAATTAGGACATAAATGGCTACACAATTAATATCAGTAAAGTTTATTTTTTATTTTACTGTAAACAATATGAAATGTTTGACAACAAATTATGATTTACAATTAGACTTTAACGGTTTCATTCTAAAGAGAGAAAAAAAGATATTAGGGTTAGGGTTTCTTACTGTTAACTTGTCCCCACCCTGCTTTTCACAGGGGGTTACATTCAAGAGCACCCGCGTTTGGTGAAAAACCATGTTGTGTTTTGGTTAAAAAAACACAACCTATTTTTATAGTGTAAACCCTAAATATGCTCCCAAGTATGCTCCCTGCACACTTTACTTTCGTTTTAAACTCAGTTTAATGCATTACCCTTAAAGAAAATGTAAAGGTAAACCTGTATTCGCCTCTTAATTTAAATTCCTCGCAGAGATATGCAACTCGGAAGGCCGCAGGACAAAAGTATTGGTACACCACGGTGAGGTGAACGATTATTGGGGAATAACCCCTGATCTACTCGGGCTAAAAATACAAATGAGGGCTCGTTGGAAAGGTCTCCTGGAGATCAATCGAACGGTGAAGTTTGAAGTGTCTGAATGCTTGTATCGCGGAGAAATCGCGCTTGAAGCGCGGGGGCTCAACCCTGTGGAAAAAGTGTTTACAGGTCGGCTACAGCCTGCCCTGAGTCACCTTGTGTGAAAACATCCAGAAAAAATATATTTTTTGCTACAAAAAAGCAAAAAAGGTGGAGGATATTTGCAGTTTCTGCATTATTGTGGGGATTTCCACGTAAAACTATGAGTTTGATTCTTGAAAAAACGACTCCTGATCCACATAAAACTGGGGGTTTACTGTATATATAAGGAATCAGGCCTAGTGCGAGTACACCTTCAGACTTAAAACCATGTTGTTAAATAGCCTTGCTCACATTTCTAAATTAATGATCAGATTAAAATTGAAAAGGTCTAGAGATATACTGAGCCTATAAAGTTTGATTACCTCTACAGTTCTTTTGTGCTATTTTAGTTAATGGGGCTGTATTTGGCTGTATTTGCACTGGCATGACCATGACCCAGTGTCTACCATGAGACTCTTAGCAATGCAAGGCCAGGAATGAGCTAAGTTTTCTGTGTAATTAATAAAGCTTTTCATTCTGAGTCAGTCAATACGCCAGCAGGGGCAGAAAGAGAAGTCAGACATTATTGCTCACTGTGAAAGGTCAAAATAATCCGAAATGTGAAAATAGAAAGAGTTGGCTGGTCAATTTGGGGTCAATATTGTAACTGCAATTAAAATTATAGTATCCGTACCCAGTCAGTATTTTTATTTTTCAGCAGTTTAAATCCTGAACATAGTGTGCCATGATGTTCTGTGGTGATGTAACCATCATGTGGGTGTTTGGTGGTTTCCTATTAGTAGTAACTTGAAAATTGCACTCTTTCAAATTGCAATTTTGATATAGAAACAATTAATCTTTCAGCCCTAGAGGACAAACAGCCTGTTCTTGGTGTTCAAACGTTCAAAACACTTAAATTTAAAGATCAGAGTTTTGGACCAGCATCAAACCCAGACTGATTCCATGGACACATTGGAACAAAAAAAACCTGAGATGTGTAAAGACCTCACACCGTTAGAAAGAGTAATTGCTTTTTGTCTCAGCCCTGCAAAGTTACCTGCAATATTCCAAGACAAATTTGTTTGGCATTCATAAACTTCTTTGCCAGACTCACACACACTGAGTGTTTCCCTTTCATACTTCACCTGCTGTCTCACTTTCACCATGAAATTAATGTTTCTAGTTCTACATTCTTGGTTCTTAAGACCACCAAATCTGTTTGAAGGCATTGAGCTAGTGGATGACTGTTGATCCACCACTTCTGTTGTGTGAGACTGTGTGTGAGTGAAAGAGTGTGAGTGGATGGGTGACCTGTTGATGCTTCAAAGCTAAGAACTCATAGACATCACTGGTGTGGATTTTCTTCCCTTTTTTTCCTCCAACATAGCTTTGACAGTAAAGTTACATATTTTCAACCCATGGCATAAAGCAGCATCTAAAAAAATAGCCAAACAAGGCTGTTTTCCTTTAACTCCCAGGCATTTTCTCACAGCTCATGTCTGGGAATCCCAACCACTCTGAATTCTTTCTCACAGCTGAATGTTGCAACCACTCTGAATATCCAGGATGGGAGTTTACATATGCCCTCGGCTTTGTGCTCTCCAAGCCGCTGCTACTTTTTTATTTGCTGTTAGTTTGAAGTCTTCTTGTTCAAAGTAGCATGCAGACACATTCCACAGGTTCCTAATAGCTCAGAAAAGGATTTTCTTCTCACCCTCAGCAAACTGTCTGTCTGAGTGAGGGTCCAGGCAGTCAGGACCAAACGCGACATCTGAGATTTAAGGTTTAATACAAAACAAGAAATTAAAACAAACAAAAATGAGTATAATCAGGCACAACAAAGACATGAGCATGGTTGATACTAAAGGGATACAAACTAGATTAACAAAAATACAAGCAAAAGAGAATACAAAGAGTTTGAGGTTTACAAGAAATTTAAAAAAACCCGTATTAGTAGAGAGTTTTACAGGGAAACCAAATACTGAAATGCAGGCAGTATTTATACACTGATTAGACAGTGATAAAGCACCTGAACAGGGGAGGAAACAGAAACAAGACACAGGTGAACAGTTAAAGAAGGGGGTGGGGATCAGGTGGGGTCCAAAACCAAATCAACAGACTAACATGAACACAGACAAATGACTATGGTCAACAAAGGCACATGGAGAACGTAAGCAACAACAAGAAATCAGGAGGAAGACAGAACCCTTTACCCTTGCTGTTCAAAGTTTTTAACTCAGCATTGAACAGATCCACTGAATCATCCCCAAGAAACTGGCTTCCAAACTCAGCCCATACCTTAAAACCCTGTTCTCTGTGTCAGCTGGATGTACCAACAGACCATAGACCGATGAGATCACCCACTTTTCCTCTAAAGTAACACCAAACCACCACAAAGCTCCTGAACCATCAGGTTTGTAGACAACACCACTATAGGACTGATGTCTAATGATGCATCTACTTTTTCAGTAAAGTAGATCCTGGTATTATAGTCCAGGAAAACAAAAACTCATCATCGACTTAAAGGAGGGGAGAGAACTCTAACATTTACATTTAAAGAAGCTTTGGGTTCTTCAGTCCACTTGCCCCAACAGCGTTTGCTGAACTCTTACCATTCTACTAAAGCCACAAGAACATACATGTCCATCACTGCTTGCACATGGAAAACCGACCAGTATCACCAGAATAGCACTTAGTACTTTTGGTATCCTTTTTTTTATTTTTAATATCTGTTTTGGTTTCTATCTTATTGCATCTAACACGGAAGGGTCACTATGCCAAATTTCTTTGTACCTGAACTCACTTCTATGACATCAAAGACAAAAGAGCTTCCAACACTTCAAGGCATCTGTTGTTGCAACTCTTACCTGAATCAGTGACCTGACACGGCTTTCTAGGTGACAGTTGAACTTGACTTACCAGATACACAGCATAGAAACTGATTCACACATCAGATAAAGCCTATTGTGGTGGCCATCTGGATTACAAGCACCAACCCGTGGCATTGTGGACTCCATACAGCTTTTAAACATGCAAGAGCATGTTTTATTATTGTTTTATTTATTTTTTATTCTACCTACTAAATTGATCCCAGAGGGGGGGTTATTTGAGTCCTCTGCCTTTAACCCATTCACCTGAATGAAGCAAGCAGTGGGCTGCCAACAAAGCAGTGTGGAGGTATCTTGCTCAAAGATACCTCAGTGGTGCCATTGGCAGGCATGAGATTCAAACCAACAACCTCCCGATCGCAGGGGCAACTCCCTAACAACCAGCTGAATTTCCTTTTAAACTGTTTGTAAAAATAGTTCTCTTCAAGACTTTTAAGCTACTTCTCACTGACCAAATACAGACACAGACTTCATCAAACCTATTCCTATAGTGTTCTGGGCAGCAGAGGTTAGCATGAGCGCAACCTTGCGCAGCAAAATTAAAAAATGAGCTGCTTTGCTTGTAAACTATCCACAGTCACTGTGTGTCACCCTGAGGTTTTCACTTTCCATCAAATCTCCTTCTGTCACTCAGAGGGCCTGCAGATAAGTGGATTAAGTACACAGCAAATCGATAGTCAATCACTTAGTAACTTTTCTTCCAAGCTCGCCAAGGTCAGCGGCCAGCGCATCTTTAATCTACATCAAGAATTAATCATAATTATCCAGTTCCTCCTTAGCATGCAAGAAACCTAAGCACAACAAGAGCATCACAGGCTAATAAGGTCTTGCAGTATAATGATAAAAGCTAAGTTTGTTCCATTTATGGGATCAATATGGACCAAAAAACAAGAGCACTTGTGAATCACATGGACCTCCCAAAGCTTATTAAGACTTGTTTTCTTTATGCAGTGGAAGAGATAGAGATTCTGATTCAATGTCACAGTCTGAACTGAGGTGAAGATTCAATGAGTCTGAGCTTCTCCCTTAGATTGGAAAACATTTTGGCGAAAGTATTCCAGGGGTGGAGGTTGGAATGGCCGGACTGTCATGTGGGTGTAAATATGGGAATAAGAGAGACAGGAAACTAAAGCACGTTGGCAGGTACAGATTCTGGCAAACTCATCACTGATTGACACCGCCTGTTCCTCCTGTATCTCTTGTGCTCTCCCCGCCACCCCTCGAGTGCATAATAAAATAGAAAAGAACAGGATGTTTCAATAAAGCTTGAAATCAGATCAGTTTCTCAGATCAATATAACAATACCAGAATCTCTGAAATGCTTTCCTTTTACCCTTTCCTTGTGCTTTACTAGCATTTAGTTTTTTTCTACCATTGAAGCAAATTAATGAGTTTAATATGACTTTAAATATAAAATGCTTTATGTTTTGCACTACAGTGTACTGTACTACACAGTATACTATTTAATAAACTGTTCCTGGAGACTCACAGACCTGAACAACTTTTCCCTACTCAAACACAAATCATGAGTTCATTACCAAGCTCATAAGGAGCTGACAAGTCAGAACAGCTCTAACTGTGCAGTACTCCAGGACTGTGGAGCCCAAAGACGGACAGAAACATCATTTCTGGTGTAACTGAGGAAAAACAAACATTTGTGGAAAGGCCTGATTACTGTAAGAATAAAAACTGCTTCTTAATGACTAATGACAGGCAAGAAGTGGCTCATTTCCAACGTCTTCCATCTTTCAACCCAAGACCTGGCACACCGCAACCATTAATGACTAAATGAACTGTTCTACACCCAAATCCTTCAAAAATGTCGGTGGCATTTTGGCCAAAAAACTAGTGTTTCATGTTATTTGTCAAATTATACGGTATTTTCTTCAGCTTCAGTGGCTGGACTGAATTCACAGTTTAAAATCCTCATGTTTTCACTCATCGTTGTTACCCTTATACTACACCCAGAACGCGTTGAGTAGGGAAACCAGCATGGACCCAGAGAATCCAGGCTGTGTCAACCAATCCTGACCGCTAGTCTATCCACTTACCTGTAGACTCTTTCATCAGTTACCCAACCAGAGAGCAATTTCTCTGGACACAGTTCAGTTGAAGAATGACTGGAGAGTGCAGTATGTCTGGATGTTTAAAATAAAAGATTAAAATACTAAAGTCAGAATGATTAGGACAAAAATGACTTTTTCAACATTTTATCAAAAGATTTGATTGTCTTAAAACTCTGTCAATTAATTTTCCTAGCTTGACCCACTAAACCATCTGTAGAAGTTCAGACTGATACTTAGTGCATTGTTGCTTCGCCCATAGGCTTCTTATTAAAAAAACACTTTTAAATAGCCGTTTAAAAATCCGTTTCCCCTCAAAGGCCTCCACTGTGACAAGAATCCCTGAGCTGAACGTAAGCAAAAAGGAGAGGCTAAAGTCATGGCGGAGATGAAAACATTTTATATTCGATATATATATATATATAGTATATATATATATATATATATATATATATAGTGTACAAACCATAGAT
>JBBPCY010000035.1:1915786-1940711 GCA_037974405.1 Brachyalestes nurse | reverse complement strand
CAGATAATTGACCTGTTAAAGCAATGGTTTCTATAAAGAAGAACCTTTAACACTAAATTGCATTTTTAACCCGTTCACTACAGTGGACAGTTGTGTATCTCTGTCAAAATAAATAATTTAAAAAAAAAATCTGTTTCACATGTTTTAAGTCTTGTTTGAGGGTAAAAATACATGGGGAAAAAATCCACCTCAGTGATTTAATAATTCATGCATGAAAGGGTTAAATTGTCAGTACTCCTTTTTGTAATTTGGTCAAGTTGTGAAGTCTGGTAGATGCTGTGGATAATATAATAAAACCATCTCTTAGTCATAGCTGACATTCTTCTAAGCATATATCAGAAAATGTTCTTACTGAGGAGATATACTATGGGAACACTGGAGTTAAAAAAGGTTAAAAAAAAAAAGTTCTCTGTTCATGTAGCAATTTATCACTCAGCCGACCTCTTTATTTGCCACGAAAGCACAAAAATCCTGTCACCACCTATCAACTATTGCTATGATAAAATGCTATATTAGCTGATTTAAGGCTCCCTGTCTCTGCGGCTTCCTGAGCTCCTTCAACAGCAGACATCTACTCAGGAACGTCTGTCTGCCTCTCGACATACCAAAACCCATCACCCAGTAGCCTACAAATCAGCTGCAGGTTTCTGGGTGACCGTCCAGGTCTGCTGTCCCCCCAGAAAACACTCAGCCATCCACTCAAGACCATCCGTCTGCTCCACAAAAGCTTGGATGAAAATGTCAGGAAACAAAATGCTAATTAATTTGAATCTTCTTCAAATGTTTCCTCTGAATGCAGCGGCGAATGGACGCGTTTTGCTCGAGAGAGGACGAAAATGAAAAGCAGACGTGGACGTCTCTCCAGCTGTCTTTAGGTAGCCTCCGAGTTAAGCTCTGAGAAAAGTGCCATACCTCCACAGCTCAATCATACTGCCTGAGAAAAAAAAATATGGTCAAAGGCTAAATAAAACTGCCTGTTCAATATGTTAACAGCCATCACATTGTAGGTGAATGTATCAGCCCACAAAAATATTTTGAAGGTCAAGAGGTCAACCCGGAGCCTGGGGTCTGCCGGTAATGCCGATGATTAAATATTGACAGAGCGCTCTGATGGTTTATTTGAGTGTTATCATCACTATGAGTCAGTGGTGAGTAGTGTCTTAAGAGAACCTGACACACACTTAACTAAAGCTGAAGCTTATGATTAATTAAGCACTCGTTCGGAGTGACACGCAGACTTGCCCTGTACTCATGAATGTACATATTTTCTCTGACAGCACTTTTTCTCGTGTGTCTCCCATAGTATGGAATACATTCAGGCAAGCCTTAAATGGAAATATTATTACAGTCTCCAACTGCAAGGTTAGATAACAACCATCCAGAGCGTAATTTAATGCAAAAAGTTTGCCCAGTCCGAGGTAAAATATTTCTGAGGTTTCCTTCTTAGAGTTTAACCTTGGTCTTGGTTGTAGACTTCGGCTTAATTTATTGTTTTGACGGGTTCCTTTCGATGCTTTAAAAATTTGGGGAAATGCTATTCATTCCAGATCAGTCTCGTCCAATTCCTCTGGTACCAAGGCTTTCATGAGCAGTCTAGCGTGAATCCAAAAATCTGGCAAAGGACAGAGAAATGAATGTGTTTTTGTTAATGGTCCAATACCCCCTTCGAACCCATATTATTGTCCCGTATCGTATTCTCTCATCCCTCGCTCCTCGCATTGGCAGCTCGTTGGCTCTTGACAGCTTCCCCTCCAGCAGCACATCCCTAATGAGGTGCCAACAGGATGTTGCTGTGGCAGCCATCTTTGATTTGGACAGCTGGCACAGGCCCTCTAGGCCACAGTGCTGAAAACGCAAAGAACGCAGCCCCCAAAAACACAGAAAGAGAAGAGAGTGCTAAGCCTCCTCAGGAATGCATGAAGCATGTTCACAAAACACAATAAGACCAGCAAGGAGTAAATCTCAAAGAAGTTACCGCTGTATAAATAACCGCATTTATAAAAGAGTCCACCACCTTTCACCTTCATCTGGAACCCCTGTGAACAGTACATCGGCTGCCCTGCGTCTACCATCAAGTTTATTAACTGAGAGCACAGTTCGTATTTCAGCTGATTGAGTTAGAACTTAATGCCCCTCTTCTGTGAAACATTCACATTTTTAGTTTTTATGTAACTTTTGCACACTTCCATAAACGCTTTACTGTGTACAATGCAGCTCAAAGGAATCTTCTTCAGTCTTCTTCCTCATGCTCTTAGGGAGTCTCATGGTCAAAGATTCTTTCCTTTTGAGTCTGGATTCTTCTCAGTGCTTCTTCCTAATGGTCACAGAGAGTCTTTCCTTTTAAGTCGTGGTTCCTCTCAGTGGTTCTTCCTCATGGTCATAAGCAGTTTGTTTTGTGTCTTTGTTATTTTACTCCTTGAGGAAAATTTCTGCCAATTGTCAAGGTTATTGGATGAACCTACATTGTATCAGGACTCATCGGCCATTTATGGAATACTTGATAAAATATGCTTTGTAAGTAAAAGCGTACTGACTAATGTCCATCAGTATGAAGAGAGCTCCAAAAAACACCGCTGGCCAGATATTATTTGGGAGTACTCTCAATGCTGCTTTGACACAATCATGGCAGTGGCCTATTAGTGAATGCCAGTATAAGTTCACTCAAAGCCTCCTTAGATCAGCCTCCAGGAGCTGCAGCCGACAGTGCTGTTCCGGAAAGCCTTCATCTTTTTCAGAAAATCCGAATGCAAAATGTACAGGCCTAAAAGAGGAGAGAACCCTTTGGTGCGGAGCTGAAACACTAAGTCGTGACTGAGCAGGACGCATCAGCCCAAAGCACTGAAAGAGTTTTGCTGGCAAAGCCTGCAGCTAATTCAATTCCATCCTGATGCAGAGTGCAGACCCAGCACAAAGTGGATTTGCCAAGGTCAAGCTGCTGCACAAAACAACAGCATTCTGCATTCTGGTGCGATTAAAAAGCACACACAAGCTTCACGTCAAGCACCTCTCAGGACTGAGCGATGAAATCATCCAGCCGGCGCAGATTTCTCACGCAGCACGATAATCACGCATGATTAAGAAGGCCCTCATCCTGATTGTTATTAGACTCCCTGTTCGAGATTGGACGACGATCAGGAGAATGTGGACGACTCGGTGAAACATAATTCTGGTCAGCAAGGCATAATTGACTGCGGTTGCTCATTTTGCTCTTCGACTTAACACAAGTGGGTCTTAAACTCCACTGCAGAGCGACGAGAAGGTTGACGGTGTTTTTTTTTCATAGCTCTCCTGCTCTCTCTACAGTTTTTTTTTCTTTCTCAAATCAACTCGGACTGAGAGGAGCCATGGCAACCCGTCTGTGTTGAGCATCACACGTGTGGGGAGCTGTCTGACGTCTGAGCTTTTTCATGGCTCAAGGTTGGAGGTCAGCCACGTGCCTTGCTCAACATGTCTTCCAACAGCTGCCTCTTCTTCCACACACACACACACACACACACACACACCACCTCCCTGCTGTAGCAGAACTATGAGCAAACTGCTGATGTGTAGAGGCTCTCATTATGACTCTAGCAATATAGCTCAGCATCAAAATATCACAGTAAAAGTGTATTTAAAGTGGATTCAGTGAAGACAATGCAAAAAGGGGGGTGGTATATGAAGATATTCTGGGGCCTAAAAAACTTTGCTAAAATAAACCAGACTTGACACGATGTGTCACTGAGGCCTTCGCTTGAGTACTGTTTCATCCCTCACTTACCATTGAGACTAATGTTAAGTCAATAAACCAAACTGCATTTTCTCACTTTTGCACTCCTGACCCTCTGTGGTCATTACTCACTACTCGGGATGCCTGGTCTATGCCTTCATATTCTCCTCTAATGATTACTGCAGTTCTCAGATAAAACCATTAACAAACCTGAGTTCAAAACTCCGCAGCATCACAGACGCACATATATCGTTGTTTTAATTTAGCTGCACTACATACAAGTAGCCTCAGATTTTAAGTATAAATTATTGTTTAATCCTCCCTTCACAATCTGGACATTGTATATTGTCTGGAGCTACTTCATCACTACAGATCCTCAATATTTCCATTATCCTGAAAAATATGACTACCTTTAGGGAATACTGCTGCCATGAAGGGTGTATTTGCTCTGTAACAATGTTCGGGTGAGTGACATGTCTTAAAGTATCATCCACACGAATGCAGGACCCAAGGTTTCCCAGCAGATCACTGTCCAGGACATCACACTGCCTCTGCCAGCTTGCTTTCTTCCCATAGAGCATCCTGGTACTATCACTTACCTTCATCAGACCAGGCTGTCTTCTTCCAGTGCTCCAACACAATATTTCAAGAACTGATTGATTATCTTATGGGACAAATTAGGCAGCAAGTAAACAATGTTATTCACTTCACTTCACGGTGGTTTAAATGTGGCTGATTATGTAAATCAAGACACACTGGTATCATTGGAGGACAATCTTAATTCAGATGCAACAACACTCCACAGATGCCTGCACTATTTAATTGATGCATGATCCATGCCATATTGTACTGCTGCGCATTACAGTAAGCTTGTTTGCCTCCTAATAGTGAGCCAATAATATAACACTGAAATGCAAGCTGTAAGAACAAAACTTGGTGTGACTTTAACTGGAACAGTGCTGAGTTGCACTTATGACGTGGCCAGGATTTCAATGAGCTGCGGCTTTAGAAGTTAAGCTCCACTTAAGCAGACCTGCGTGGGAAAATATAGTACTGGATAAGCCACACAAAAGGGAGGTACTGAAACACTCAGTAAGGTGAACACACTGGAGAAAAGGGAGAGCAAACCACAGATGTGCTGTATCGAATTTAAAGCAGTGTCAGGTGCTTTGTACCATGTTATTTTATGATTAAGTAACAGCTTCAATACTAATCTAAAGTGAGTTTTTAACAAGTATTCATTTGTATCTGAACTGTAACGCCTTGAATGTACCCTTCCCACTCTTGAGAAGGCAAATGAATACTTGTTAAAAAGGGAACCAGAGTCTCAGATTCAGAGAGGACTTTGCTTTCCTTGTGCTCTTGTAGGTGGGAGAAGGATTAAGAGTGTTATTTTTAGTCCTCAGGAGTGGAGAAGATAGTGGTCAGCAGGCAAGATAATGCCATTACTGGTCCATTTCATCTCCTGTGGTCATGTGACCAGCAGTACCGATGGGTATTTCCTGCCTTGGCTCGATGATAAGAATGTTAAGTGTTAGCAGGGTGTTGCTGAACAGGACTGACATTGTCTTGTCTGCCCCCACCTCAAACCTCACGGCCATTTTTGTGCCGCAATTCCAGTTTCTTGCCAAAGGAAAGTCAAAAAGTCAGAAGTGTGCGTGTGGTCTGCCTGGTGCACTTTTAAAATCTAATTTGGGCCTTTTCGGTCCCAAAGCTATTAAAGTAAAAATTCACACAAAAAACTGAAGCTGCTCAGCATTGGGCCAAAGTGCCATGCTAGCTGGCCCTCCACTAGCTTCCATTCATTACTGCCCAGGTTAGCATTCTGAGGTGAAGTGCTCCTTTAAAAAAAATCATAGACTTCTTTTACTTTCAACAGTTCTTTTTTAATACTTAGCAAATAAAGATTTAAATGTGTTTAAATAAACATAAAAGGGACAGCCAGCTGTGTGAATTCAGAGTATAAGTGCAAACCAGACACAAGGTTCAAGGTACAAAGGTTCTCCATACAGTCCTGAAGGACTTCCAATCAGTTCATATGCATTCTGCTCCAGTTTCATGCAAAACCCAGCCAGGTTCTACAGCCCCTGATTACCTGGCTCAAGTGTGCTGTAGCAAACGACTATTATACAGTCTCCTGGCATGCTGTAGAGGTTCACTGTGCATCATTACCGTTATATGAGGCTCACTCCATTCTGATGCTCCTTGTAATTCTTGCAGCCAAATCATAACTTGCTGCCAGCACACACACACACACACACACAAAAATGATACAAATCACATCATGTATATTTATTTAATCAAGATTCTGAGTCAGCATTAGAAAACACATTAGTAACTTGACTAGAAAAAGGCGTCAGTAAATGTGGTAGAGTAAATGTGGTAACTTCATCTGAAATGGTCTGTGAAAGGTTAAAAATAGGTGGCAGAAGTGGAATGAGGCAACATTAGAAGCTCACTATGTCATCATTCAGGACATCTCCCTCAGGCTGAACATGCCAGAGGATTCATGTGAAGTAAGTCCGTCTGTCAACTGCCACACTGTTCATCAACACAGTTAATATACACATATTACATTTAAGTAACTACCCCAGATACGTAAACTCAGTTATAACATGCTGAAAGCCAGAAACCCCCCATGGCTTGCAAATGGCCCCCCTGTGACTTTGGTGGAATAGAGAGAGCAGCGACGCCAGTAGCCGAACTGGCTTTGGTGCATCTCACCTGGTTTGAATTTGCAGCAGCTCTGGCCGTGCGGCTCTCATAGTGTAACATTAACTCTCCTTCCTGTTCCATATGAAAATTTAAGCGCGATCCCAGGGGAGCAGTAAAAGGCCGCGTGCTGGCCAAGCTGTGCTCCTGGTCACACATACTCGTGGTAGATCATTTAGTAGAAACCACAGTCGGCCGGCATCATCAGGAGGACTGCAAAGCTTCAATCCCTTGAACAAAGTCCGAGGCTGATTAAAAACGATGGGGATGCTTTCGCATCTTGCCACTGTTTGAGGGTAATGGAGGGCTCTTTTTTTCTAACAGGAAAGCAGGCATATGGCCATAAACTGCACCCAATCCAGACGGCGGAAAACTCTTTCTGGGTGTACGGTTGCAGGTTGGGCAAAGTGAGCGCCGTATCTGTCTGATTTCACTACAGCCGCGCATCTTACATCATTTTGGCCGCTCGACGCCAGTCAAGTTGAACTTTGAGACTCATACTGTTTCATTTTCCAGGTTCAAGGCAGATGGCGAGGGAGCGGATCCAGCTTTAATACCCGTTACTTTTGCAGTTTTGCAGAGGAGTTTCTTTTATGATGGCAGCCATGCACAGTGCGATGGGGAGGAGATATGCAGCACGGCTGTTTTATCGAGCTCTGTGAAACCCTACAGCAGCACCAGCCTCCCCCTCTTCCTCAAAACCTCACCATGGCTCAAGGAATTCATGGGCTCAGACCGTCAATGAGCCTCAGATGGGCCTCATCATCCAGGGCTAATGCCCTCTCAAAGCGCACAACTGAAGAATTTATTCACAGCATACAGTTATTCTAGTTCTCGATTGTGAACAGTCTTGATATGAGCCTTTCATTTTACTAGTAGAATCTATAGCCCACATTAACAAAGTCACGGTTTTAATATATTTAAAAGCTTTTCAACACGTTCTTAGGACCTTAGTGCTGCAAAATGAACACCCTTAATATCCTTACCTGTCCTCTAGCCTTTCATCAATGGTGGATGGATTTTTTCAGTTGGAAGACTGGTTTAATATACCAATGTTGTCTTCAGAAATCATTTCACATTTCACAGGGATGTCACAATTATATATTTTTTGCCCCCAAATAGTATCTAAGCACCAAGTCCAATTTACTATTTAAAATACAGCTGCACAAACAATGTAAGAGTATGCAATTCTGTAATTTGATCCCATAGTAAAATCAATTTATGTTTAACATATGCAGAATATGACATTTTTTTCCCAATTTGTTTGGCTGTTTCTCACTCACTCATTTGGTCATTGCAGCTGAAGAGTTGAGAATAAAGTGGAAAACAGATAAGAGACGAGTTTACTGCAGTAGCTGATTCAGAATGAGTACAAAGTGTCCTTATACATAGCTATTACTATCAAACTCTGTAAAACTTGCCAAGCTATCAATTCTGGGAGAGATTTTGCACACTTTACAACAAAGCAACAGCAGCAAAAGGTCAGTAGCATTTTTAAAACACAGAGTTAGACCGTGATTTAGAAACAAACCTTTTATTAGGTGTGAGTGGCTTAGATTCTCATTCTGCAATGATTCTACTATACATAATTTCTTTAAAAAGGTTGTCCACAGAAGCCCTGTTTGAAACAATGGAAATCAGTTTCTTAACCAAGGGTAGATCTTTGATATAGAACGAGATCCAGGGTTGCAGTTCATTCCATGAAGAGCCAGAGAGCCAGACGATGTGCAGTAGAGAGAGATAAGAAGAAGTGTTCACCTCTTGGCCTTCTTCTCCTTCAGCAGCTTCTTGCTCTCCTCTCGCCTGCGCTTGTTGACGGGGTTGCGTGGGTCATAGATCTCGAACGTGTCTTCGTCCTGCATGTTGGCATCCTTCACCTTTCTGGTTTGCTCATCAAACTGCAGTACATGGCCCATCCTAAATCAAAACGAGGAAACACAGCCCAGTTCAAAAGAACATCAACATGGCGCACCAGCCCGCTAAATCACCAGGCTTTGAGTTATCAGTGCAAGGATTTTCTTCTGGAATGGTTTGGAGCAGAACTTCTTGCACAAAACATACATACTTACGGTTCTGAACATGAGGAGTAGAAATAAAAAAAAGAAGTCATGAGTGTTTTATCTATTAAGACATTTTCAAGTATGTATATTTAACATCTTAACAAATAAGTCACATCACATTCGGTTGCTCAACAAATGGACTGTAGTACGTCTTTTCATTCTTAGAAATAAATGGTTCCTAAATGGCGGTATAACAGATATATTATATAATCGTCACTTTCTATTACTTTATGGTTATTCACATACACAGATCTCATGTACATAAAAGGATTCTTTAAACAATAACCCACTGAACAGTTCTTTAGAGTGGTTCTTGTTTGGCTTTTTTGCCACTTGACTCGGCTGATTTGGCCAGGCAAATAAGGAAAATATCACCATTTCAGTCACTTCAAACCTCAGGTAAAATGAATTTATAACAAACACAGGTTATGTTTTTGAGTTTGTAGCCTATATGTGCTGGTTCCCTCAGCAGGACTGAGGCAGTAGGATGACCCTGAATGGAGCCTCAGTAAGACAACAGATGCTCATCTGTCTTTCATTTTCCAGATAACCCACTCTTATTCACAGGTCTGGCATTCCACGGCCAAGAGGACAATACAGAACCACTGAAAAAAAAAATGCAGAGATTTACATTCTTCTAACCAAGCACCACAAAGAGGAGGCCACTGGTGCTTCATGCAACATCTTGTTGAGGAAAACAAACGAAAAAAAGCTTCCCAACATTTGCCCGTAATGAAAAAGCCAAACAAGACAAAGACTAGGCATTGTCTCAAAAAAACACCAAACAAGCAAAGCAGCCAAGAGAAGGTAAGCGTCATGGAACCAGGCCAACGCGTCACTGGCCCTCTGCAGAAACATCTGTCAAAAATTTCAGCAATTCTCAAGGCTGTTTAAAAGCGATTAAGTTCATTTCTCTCTCTGTCTCTCTCCATACACATATATATGAATTGACGCTGTCCTGAGATAAAAACAAAGCCTCATATCTGCACAATGGAAATGTTATAGGACAGAACATTATTAAATTAAATTAAACTTTTATTCCAGATCATTTTAGCTCCTTTACTATTCGTCCATTCATCATGGGGACAGCCTTATCAGACGCTGTGAAAAAATATAATAAACAAAATGATTCATTTTTTAAGACTGCTACAAAATATACCATTCAAGAACCTGTTAGCTGGAGTATTCTCAAAATTATATAATTATCTTATACAGTCATATATAATAGTGCAAGTCTTGGTGGCTGCACAGAACTATGTCAGAGGTAACCAGAGTAGTTGCAGGAGGACTTTTAATTTGGGCCGAGGTAACAAAAACACGTGAAAGGTTTTGGAGCCCGACTCTCATTGGTGAGTAATCCACCATATAGCTCTTTTTGAGCAATCACAGAACCCTCTGGAATCAGACAAATCAACAACAAAGACTGCAAGTATGAGCAAGCTTTCTGCACATGTTGAGAATGTTTGAGAGCTTTTGGTAGTTTGCTTTGTTTATATGCATGGAAGGCAAACTACAACAATGGTTTGTTACATTTGCTAAATTATTCTCTCTGCAAAAGCAATAGTAGACTTTATGTATCATCATCATACAAAATGTCAACAAATCATTGCAGATTAACTGAGAAGGTACATTTTAATCAATGACCCTTTTCTTCCTTTTTAAACATTAGTGCAACGCTTTGGCATCCATTTGAAATGTGCAGGAGCTGTGACAGCTCATCTAGAATGTCATGGCTATTCTCTGGCAGGCCCAGGAGGACTCCTGTGGCGCGAGGCGGACAGCTCTGATAATTTGTCTAGCAGTCTCGGTGATGACAGCCCGCCGGCCTCCTCGCCCAGAGTTATGGCTTGCGTAGGAATCCTATTCGTTTTTTTTTTTTTTGGGTGGGGGGGGGTAGGGGTGCTTATCGGAAAGCTGTGATGCACAGGCCTTCGGAAGCCCTTTCCTGGATTTATTTGTCTTGTGCTTTCGCAAAAAAAAGAAAAAAAAAAAGAACGAAAAGAAAAAGAGAGACGGGAGAGGCAAGAGGGGGGCCTTGACTCCTGGGTGAAAGGGGAGGGGGGGGATGGAACGGTTTGTAGATACAGACACAGATGGAATAGTTTACACTTCTGGCCCAGACTTGACTTCCAGTGTCTGACCTGTTGTAACCCATGTTCCGTTCACGGGGTGCACCAGGCGTTCAGAGAGTGGTGCAGACTTCCCTCTTACTGTTTTTTTTTCTGCGCTGCTCCAGGGGGGCCCCGTCTCCACTATCCCCCGAGCCCCCAGAACTGTCTCCCTGGTGAGGGGGTCTGCCACAGCCCCAGAGACCCGGGGCCTTGAGACTGCACCGTCGGTCTACCTCCAGGATGAAGTAAGTGATAGAAAGCACAGGTTCTGTTATTCTAAAACGTGCACTCAGACGCAGATTTTTTTTCCCCTTTCTCCCTCTCTCTCTCTCTCCCTCTCTTCCAGACTTCCTCTCTTGCATACACACACATGGTGCTGGTTTGAGAGCCGGAGCGGGTATATTTTAGGTCGAGGTTTGAGGTTCTTTGATGCGAAGGAGAATGTGAGGCGAACGCTTGCAGTGTCAAGGTTCATCTCCCTGATGTGGTTCGCGCTGTGGAGGACGAGAAGAATGAGGACGATGGACGACTAAATTCAGCTTAGACCTCCTCTTTGGGCCGTAATGAATCATATTTATTGCCATTTAGAAGGGTTGCACAATATGGACAAAAAAGCTTCGCAGTTATGTGTCACTCACAATATACTTTCCATATAATTTACCACCCACAATATTGTGAGGGAAACTTTGGGATGTAATTAAATGTTGTCTTGCAATGTTCTAATTAAAACCGTCAACACTTGTATTTGTAAGTCTAGGTGACACCTGTAAGACAATCTATGTTATATTTAAAAGTTTAATTCCAGCAACCTTCAATGATCATAATAGCTACTGTATATACCCTACAGTTATGACAACAGATGTTTGCTAGGGTAAGCCTATCACTGTCAATATAGGTTTATGTCAGTTGTCATAAAGGCTTATGTAGGTGCAGCTTAATGAACACAGCCCTGTAGCAAAGTCTTACCAAATTATACCAAATAATATTTCTGCATAAACCTGGAAACAGAACGCTTAAGACAGGTTTGGATACTCAAAGGATATACAGGGACATCAGCGATGCAAAACCCAGTGTTGTGATAGCAATTAATAAATATTATTATTGCACTGTCTACCGACTTAGCAACTTTTATACATGTCACATGTGAAGTGAGGGCCCAAGTACAGATCAAAACAGATAATAAATTCCACTGCTCTGATCATGGCTAGATGGATCAAGCTAAAAGATTATATTAAACTGAAAAACAAAAAACATAAACTAGCCCTCTGTTTGCCTCCATTTAAATAGAAATTATAACAGGCTTCTTCCAAACAGCCCACAAGTCATTATACTATGGACACAAACGGACCAAGCTCCGAGCCACAAAGCTACTTCAAATACTTCCACTGGTTGAAAAACAAAAAACCCACGATGTTCAATGGACTGTATCTATGGATTGGGCATACAGTTAGACAGGACTCAAAAAAAGCAGTCCATTCCGACCACTAAAGCTATATGCTTTAACTGCGACTGACAAAAATGGAATGATTTGCCAGCCGGCTTCCCGTAATCTTCTGGAAACACCAGGAGGGTTCTGAGAGAGGAACTGGGCTCAGCACGGCTTTGGAAATAAATCAGTAACTCTCAGAAATGTCTGTTTGCAGGACAGCTGAGGAGTTCATCAAATTAAAAAATATGTCGGTGACACCGTAGGCCGTAAATGTGCACAGGCAAAACCATTTTTTCCACTATTTCTGCAGAATTTAAAAGGCATCATTAACTGGCATGCAACTGGATAGCAATACAGTGTGTATTTGCCCAGTAAATGTGCATAGGTTTAGAAAATAGGTGAACCAAGCATCACTACAGCTGCCTCAGCAAAAAGAAGAGGGACCCTGCTGACTTAAAACACAAACACAAGCCAATGTAAAGGCTATGTGACACCTACATAAACCTTTTATGACAACCTACATTAACATTTGTAAAGGCTTATTTCCAAATGGTCAGAAAAGCTCATTTTTCTACATAGGTTTATGTCAGTTATTATGAAGGTATATGTAGGCGTCATGTAGCCCTAGAGTAGAGTGTTAAACTATTTGTGTGTAGGAGCCCGAATTTGCCTTGATTATGAAAAAACGCAGAGGGTGGTCTGGAAAGTTTGAGACAGGTTAGGATGCTCACAGACTATTCAGTGCTATCAGCAATGCAAACCCAGCTGAAGCTCCTGCCCACTGACTTCAATTATATTTTTATATCAACACCTGCTCTGTTCTTTCATGGTAATGCATTGAAAATACTGTCTGTATGTGGGGGCTTCTAAGAGACACAATTTATGTGTGAAATCTAATGACTGTGGGAAATAATTGTGATCAGTTATTTCTGTCTATATTGCGACAGGACTGTGCACTACAAACACGGCCAATAAAGATAAACGTTTGAAAATTGCTTTAGTATTACTGAGGTTTTAGGAGAAGGAAAGCACAATCCACAGCTAAGGAGACCCGCTTAGTACATGTACCCAGCCACCCCACTTCACTGAAACCCAATACCCTTCCATCAGAGCAGGTCTAAAACACATCTAAAACAGCAAAAATTACGCACTATTTAGTCTTAATATTTAACCAAGTGTGAAATGAGACCCAGTAGACTCAATATTTGCTCAGAGTGTGTGTGTATGGTGTGTGAGTGGTTGTGATTTACTGTCCTCTCGCCGCTGTGACACAGTAATTATTTCATTTTCGTCTTTGACGTCCTGTGTAGTAGCAGACGGAGGGACAAGAATGTTTGCTGTAGAGAGCAGACGGCCACTCTCTCTCTCTCACACACACACGCGCGCGCGCGCACGCACTGTCAGACAGGACGCGCAGCAGCCGCAGGAGTAGGTGATACTATGAAAACAAACAGTGTGGAAGTTCATTAGCGCTGCGCCAGTCAAACCAGCACGTGTCTCCAAGCAGCGGTTAGGGAGAGAGTGTTACGTGCATATGTGAGAGTCTGTGAGTGAGTGAGTGAGTGTGTGAGTGTGTGTGTGTGTGTGTGTCTGAGACAGCATGAGAGAGAGAGCAACAGAAAGAACGATAAATAAAGAAAGAGAGAAGGATGGAAAGAGGGGAGAGGGGAGAATGAGAGAAAAAGAGATAGGGTCGAGAGAGAGACAGAGAGACAGAGAGACATTGAGAGAGACAGAGAGAGAGATGGGGGAGAGTGAAAAAGACTGGGGGCAAAAAAGAAGTAGAAAGCGGTAGAGAGAGAAAAAAGAGAGAACGAGGGGACAGTGTGTGAGTAAAAAGGGGAGAGAGAGAGAGCGAAGCGAGAGAAAAAGAAAGAGAAAGAGAAATTAGGTAGTAATTATGAAAGAAATGAAGGAAAAAGAAAAAAGAAGACAAGAAAATCTGTCACTATCAGACACATACTGCTCCCAGACTACCTGCCATAAGTGATGGGAGTCACCAGAGATGCCAAGTTCTTCTGTATGCTGATAAGACTGCTAATTAAAAAAAGACAGCTAGCGGACGATTGCAGGTTTGCGCACGTGCACACACACACACACACACACACTTTACTACAGCCTTTTACGCACATATTACTACAGCCTTTTGGACTGGGCCACTCTGGGCGTGACGTGCTCCATATGGACCCTCTGTCTGCTGCCCGCCTATTTACTCAGTTAAGTCAGCTGAGAGAATGACTTCTCCACAAGTGCGCAGCAAAAACAAACAGCACATACTGTTTAAATGGTGTCAGCGCTGCCTGGAGCCAAACGAGTTACTTGGCCAGAGAGAGAGAGAAAGAAAGAGAGAGAGAAAGAGAGAGAGAAAGAGAGAGAGAGAGAGAGAGAGAGAGAGAGAGAGAGAAAGAGAACGAAAGAGAAAGAGAGAGAGAGGATAGTGCGTAGTGTGACACACTTAAGACATACAGCTGGGCCTGATGTGGATCTAGTTGAAATGAGAGCATTTCACCATGCTAGTCCAAATAAATAGATATTACAACTTCACATGGAACGGTAGCCATGTAGTGGGAGAAATCCATGAGGCACGAAATACTGAATATACATTTTGATCACAGACTATTGTAAACTCATGTGGTGTGAAGTGTGGCATAAGTAACTGCATTGTATTAGACAGTACCTGCTTTATTTTAATCCTGACCCTTTTGACAAGCTCACAGCTGACACCTTGTCAGCTTGTACTTGATCAAAAGCTGTGTATGTGGTCTTTTTTGGGGGAAAAAAACACCAAATATCTTTGCCATGTTTTGGACACAGCATACAGACGCAACTCTACTACCCCACAGAAAGAAATACACGGCTAATGACGTGTGTGCTATTACAGTGTTGACTTCTTACAGGAATTCTTTCATTTCTGTCCCACTCTGATGTCCAGTCCAGCATGTTCTGGTGATGTGAGCCAAATTCAGGAACCTGGCATTCGAATCGGTGCTGTCCATATTTGCTAAATAAATAAAAAATCAATGCATGTTAAACACATCTCACCATCCTTTATCATCATCCTCTGCCAGCTCCTCCATGTCTTCAGGGGTCTCCGTGGCTTGAGAGATGGCTGATGACAGTTTGGATTTAAAGCGATCCAGAAGAGCGAGCGTCTTCAAAACAGAAGAGATGGAATTCACAGTTAACTTCAGACATTAATTCTTCAAACACCTAAGACATAGCTAAAGTAGGAGCAATCTGGATTTTGTCTGTGCTTTTGTCTGTTTTTATAGATGTCATTGCACCACACAGTTAGCATGATTAGATACACTATATGGACAAATGTATTGGGATGACTGACCACTACACCAACAGGGACTTTAATGACAATGCATTCAAACACATAGACTTTAATATGGAGTTAGTCCCCTCTTTGCAGCTATAACAGCCTCCACTCTTCTTGGAATGCTTTTCACAAGATTTTGGAGTTTCTGTGGGTATTTGTGCCCATTCACTCATGAGGTCAGGCACTGATGTCGGACGAGAAGGCCTGGCTCAAAATGTCCAAAATGTCTTCGTATGCTGGATTTCCATTCACTGCAAGAAAGAAGCCTAGCCCAAAGCCTGAAAAACAGGTATGTCCCAATCCTTTTATCCATAGAGTGTACGATGACAAGTCATGAAAGGTTGAGCACTTGCCAAAGTATGTCTTCAATACAAAATGAAATTCTAACAAGCCCCGTTAAGCCTGTAGGGCTGAACAATTGCTATTTTTCTGATCAATATTCTAACTGTAAAATAAACCGCATTTACTTTCTATAAATGAAGGCCCATGAGGACCAGCATACCAGTTTGTTATTTGGTTGCTTCTGATTGGTCTATGTCATCTAGTCAGCTAATTCGAAATCAGAAATAAAAAACAATGATATTCTCCTTTCAATTCTAAATGAGTGAATCTTTGAGCTTTAGTTAATACTGACCTGAAATCCGCCTCATATACACATAACTGTAAACCTGACAGTTGTAATTTTGATTCATCAGATGATGTTTATTGTAGTTCAAGGCTTTTAAACACTTAAAACAGTTGGCTCTAAGCTACAGCGCCACCTGCTGGACCGGACTCTGGCTGCTTTAATTACAAGAAGAGTTTCAAAAGTAAGTTTAAATAGTCTTGTGAATCAGTAAAAATTCTGCTGTATTTTAAAGGAATCACCTGTGCTTCTCGGCTCGAGCCCCTCTTCAGCTTTTGCTTCCTCATTTCTTCGTATTTTTTCTTGCTGTCTAAATACTCGGCCATGGCCTCGCTGCTTGGCTTCTTCTCAGCTGTCATACAAAAGTAGAAGAACACAGTGCAATTTTTTTAAAAAAGCAGCTCAAACAGTGGAAAGCACAAAGTGAATAATAAGCCTATGATGTAAAGGGTTAAAGAAAAAAGCTCATTTTAGTGAAAATGTTTAATAATCAATGAGAATTTCAATGGAAAGAAAGAAAAACAAAAATCTCTAAATTCCACAGCATGATATACTACTATCATAAGAGTATTCCTATGAAATATATTAAGTTTATATTACAATATACTTTGATGAAGAAGACTTCTCCAGTGGGTTGCTTTCGTCCAAGAATAATCTCTACATCACTGCCAAACATTAGGCCCTGAGACCCTCATCAGTGCTGCGGATAAAATTTATAGGGGTGTCCAAGTCCAAACGACTTTCTGCAAATGTAAAGGCTAAGATGGATTTTTTTTGCTCTCTAAATCTATAAAACTTCAGGATAAGGATGGCATGCTGAGACTGAGGCTCCCGCAACAACTGTGACTAACAAGAAACCTGTCATTGAGTCAAGTGTGGCTCGACAATTTTGTTGAATTAGTCGATGAAAGTACCAGTTGTACCCACTTGGCGTTACTTTTCACCAAAATAATTATCACTCCGACCATTAAAAAGTAAATGAAGGACTTAAAGCTATTTTTGTTAAGATAAGGCATGGTAAGGACAAAACATCATGTTACATTCCATATTTAACTGTCCAGTATGTATGCATGTTAAAAATTATAGTTTTTAACCAAATGATTTCCAAGTTGACAGTTTTTTGCTTATCTAAACTGCAAGTAAGATCAAGACACAAATCTTAAAATTTTTGTTTAGAGAGATAGAAAAGCCTTTAACTCTGAGAAATATCCAGAAAAATGTTATGTAATAATGTTGGGGTATAAAATGTTAAAGACAAACTCTAAGTATTGAAATTAAACCAATTAATGTTTTAAAAAATAAAAATGATTTCTACTGGATCATGTCACTGGGCTTTCTGACAGATCACCAATGTTCTGTAGGTGTTGAATCGGGGCAAAGTAATCAATACAACACACAGTGATGTGTTTACTTGCACACTCATTCCCGGTGAGGCCAGTTAGGCTAATGTTGCACTAATGATTAAGGGCAGCCAGACTCACAAGTGGAACCAGCTAGAATGAAGTCTATGGGTCTGAGGAATAGATGTCTCAGGAGTGCCATGATCCTGCTTGGTGACATCCAAAATAATGTAAAGTTCTTTCTGAAAACAGGAAAAATGATGCTGGATGCAGCAGTACAGCCTTGAAGCTAAACATGAGCTCTTGGAAACGACGCCTTTGGGCAGAAGGTCTTAAATGGAAAAGCAACTCCCACAGCTTTGGGGATTGGGCTAAAAGAAACAGATTGCTGATTGCTGCTCTTAAAGAATATCAAAAGTGTCCTACAGCGGGACATATCGAAACCAGATCAGAGAGAGTGGAAAACAGACGGAAGGAGTGACCGAGTTACTGTCAGAGGCACTGCAGACAAATAAAACCTGGCTCACGCTGTAAAGGAAGAAGCTTTGCTTGACAGAATGCAGTATTTTAGGAGGCTACAAATGTGAGGCAGGCCATTTTTATCTGACTCAGTGATGCAATCCCTGCACATCTCTTCTTTTTAAATAAAAAAAAAAATATTAAAAATCAAGGCCAGAGTGAACCAATTCCATTAAGTTCTGAGAAGTGGCAGCCATAAACTGCAAGGCCTTGAGCTTGAGTTCCATCTTGGGCCTCTCTAGAGGCCTCGGTATGTATCGAGAAGGTGACGCTTATATATCAAACCTTCTCAAATTCACTCCCAAAGCACGAAGCGTTGTGTTTGAAAACAGGGCCCGAAATGTAAACAGCGTGCATTCTACACATGCTTCGCTTTTGGAATTGGAAGAGTCGGCAACAGTGGGGCGTTTCTGTTGACACCCCTGTCTGGAAGCATTAATGTGCCGGTGCAAAAATCTCCAAACGCAGACGCCCCTGGCACTGATGTCACAGGCCGGGCCGGACAGAGCGCGCCCAGTGCTCACGGGGCCTTTTTCCACTACAGCTCTCATCTAACCTGCAACCAAATGGCCTTACCTGGCTGCTCAGGTCACGGAGACAGAACCGAGCCAAAGCTAAAAAGGTGGAACAAACAAACTACATCACAGGCTGTAGCCTCCAGGCATGGCTGATTTATTTCACTCTAACTCTGCCATATTACTCAACCCAGAGCGTTTTTTTCCCCTGCTCCTCTCAAATGGAACATTTGTTTGTTCTTCTTATTTATGTCACACCAAAAACCACACTGGAGAGATGCTGGAAATTTGTTTTTCAGCAATGGAAGGGATAGACAGAGTGAGAGAGAGAGAGAGAGAGAGAGAGAGAGAGAGAGAGAGAGTGTCAGACACAGACAGAGAGAGAGAGAGTCAGACACAGACACAGAGAGAGAGAGAGAGAGAGAGAGAGAGAACATTGAGAGAATGTGTTAGTCTGAAAGCCACTGGCTGGAGTTGGCTGTGTTTGAAAATGTTTAGTCTGTGGCCTGAGCTAATATAAAAATATACAGACAGCAGAGAAAGTAATGAGCTGAAGACTTCTAAAACACATCCATACAGATTGAAAACTACGCCGCCTTTTAAATCTATAGAAAACAGTGTCCCTAGCATGTTTATTACTGCTTCAGGCGAGGTTTTGAAAGATGATGTCTCGTAGCAACATTACTGTCTGTTCGTGTGCCCTGTTTAAAGAGTGTTTAAAACACTTAAGTAAAGAACATTTAGTAAGGTGTATATCATGCATTACTGCTAAGAACATAGACAAATGCTGCTGGCGCAAATATCTATTACAACCTTCCATAACTCACAAATAACCACCAGTTTATATAGCAGCCCAAAGAGTTAATAAATAATACGCTTTAGGACATATTAAAGCGAGGAGTTAAGGGTTAATTCAAAAAAACTTTTCATAGGCCATGGACTCAGCAGTTGGTCATGAGAGAGAGTGCACAAGCAGAGAAATGCAAGCAATGCAAAAAAAAAAAAACCCGAAATCTGAAGACAAAGAGAATAGCCTCATTTTTTACAGCCAGTGCAAGGTCAGCATTTTTACTTCTTATGCAATTTAAACATATACATTTTTAATCAAATTGTTTAGGTATTCCCAATGAGAAAATATTTAATCCTGTAATGAATAAACAAGGACTTCCGAGAGCTCTGTTAACACACTAATATAACATAAATCTTTGGATACTCATTCATGTTATGGACTTACGATGCACCAACCAACCATTTCTCATGATTCAATATGTAAACATTTCAGTAGCCTTTTTACTCACCAAGAGCCAAGCTAAGGTGGTTTACTTCCACTTTCACACACTGGGTTTAGCTTAAACACTGTTATCTCAACTTTATAAGACACGTAACATATTCTATCCACTGAGTCTCATCGTTTTCACTTTTGCCTGCTTCCATTCCTAGGAGATGCCCCAGCCATCCATGGCTTGGAGTTCATGAGAGCAAAATATGCCTCACTGTCTCTGGATGGCCCTAACCCCGCTAATCACTCAGCGCAATGCTAGTCACCCCAGGCGTCTGTTAGCTAATGTAACAGAATTGGCAGTTCTCCTACAAGTGTGTTGGACTCTCCAATTATGTCATTTTAGCAACAGTAGCAAAGATGTGGTGGTGCTTCACTTGATTGTTGGAGTCCTAGCCAGCGGGTAGAATTGACGTAATTAAATTAAGGAGAAAAGTGAGGCTGAGGGAAAAAAAAGCTGTTCACTTTCATGCAGGAAAATTTTGCATGTACATGTCAGCAGTCAGCTTCAGTCTCTTGTTGTGTGTCCAAGTGCCAGTTTTCACAAGAGTAAGACAGCAGTGAACTGGCTAAGGAGATTATCAGACATAGCTGGTGCTGGTTCTTCAGGGTCGGCCTGGTGCGTCCCAGCCTGGCTCTCAGGGGGTGATTCAGTTCCGCTTAAGTGGAACTTAACCAAGTAACAAAAGTCAAGATTCAAACAGGTTATTTGGCTGTTACTTGCCTGAATGGCTCTCATTAGATTCCAGGAAACCCTGCAATTATTTATTTAACAAGGCGTTCAGGCTTTAAAGGTCCTAGAGTTCCAAAAAGCGATTGCTATCAGCCTCGCAGGGTTACGCAGGGCACGAGGGGCACTTTTGCCTTTTGCAAGGAAGTCTGACGCTGGTGCAAATGCTTTCCCCCTTGATTTATGGCAGTGAAAAGGCTATGTGTCCAGGACTCGCAGGCCGCTGAGTGACGACGCCCCCAGGATACTGCAGGAAAAGCTCGTCTCCGCTGCTCCAGCTGTTGTCGCTAAGTACTATCTTTGAGTTTGACGGCCATCCTAACAACATTCCTCCCTTCTCCTGTCACTCACGCCCAAGAAAGCTACAAATCACTCCCTCATGTTGTAGCAACCAGGGGGTTGTTGTGGACGACAAACGCCTCATCGTTTGGTAGGAGAATCATTTTGTTCCCACTTGCCAATCATCACTGGCTTTTTTTTGTTAGAGTCAAAAAAGAGGGCAAGCAGGGCCCTGAAGCATCAAAAGCCATGTTAAGCGTTTCCCATCGATCAGCACTGGCACAGAATGCCTCGCAGATCCACCGCTGGAGGTTGACTCCTGTTGGCCTGAGCCATTACTACTGTTTGAAGAGGAGGGATAAGAGTTGAGTCTCACCTGTCATCTGTAAATGAAGTATTGCCTGACCTGAGATCTGTTGACTTAATACTCTCAAACCAGGGCTGAAATATTATGAATTTTTTTGTCTCTTCTAATCAATAATGTTGGCCAATATAATGTGCAACTAATGTCAACTGTCATATTTTAGGTCTCGATTGTCAATGGTAACTCCAAAGTGTGGAGATTCCTGGCAGCTCTGTTGTTTTCTGGTAGCTAGAAATCATTCAATTTTTTTCCACCAGAAATCATTTTATTTTAATTCCCCTTCACAGGTATTTGAATTATGACCTTAATGAACAGAGCACATCAGTAAGAAAAGGTGAGAGTGCTGGAGCACAAATTAACACTTTATAACACTGTTAATTTGTTATGAAACACGGTAAAGAAAATAAACTACTGCAGAATATACTGTCATAAGTAGATTCATATTCAAACCAGGGCCTGACTAATATGAAACTTTTTGTCTACTCTGATGATCAATAATTTTGGCCAATACCATTTAATGTGCACAGTCAACTGGCAAATGTGACCTTTAGGTCTCAGCTATCAAATTTCTTAAAATCAAACAAACAGTAACTCCAGGGTGAGGAGATTCCCAGGAGCTCTGTTGTTTCTGGTTGTTAGAAATGTTTTTTTCCCTCCAACAGTTCTCTTCACAGTAAGCTTACAGGACAGTACATAAACTTTACAAGTGGAGCGCACTGGTTAGAAAAACAAGAAAGTGTTGGAGCACAAATTCAAATTTAACTTCTGCAGAAAATATGGTCATATGTAGACACATTCAAACCAGGGCTCATCTGAATTTTTGGTCTCCTCTGATGATCAGTAATCTTGGTCAATACATGTGCACAGTCAACTGTGAAATTTGACATTTAGGTCTCACTTGTTGAATGTCTTAAAATCAACTGCTTTTCTGATCCTAATATGTCCCATAGTGTATTATTTAACACTGGAGCCCTGCTCCTGGAGGTGATACAGAAAACTACGGGGACTAATCATTGTCAGAGAGGTCTCAGACCAAACATTTTTATATTTGCATTGTTTATGTTCATTTACAGCATTTAGAAGACACTTTTATCCAAAGTAATTTCCATTCCCTAACTACAGGGGTCAGTCTCCCTGGAGCAACTTGGGATTAAGGGTCTTGCTCAGGAACCCAGTGGTGTATGCTAAAGGTAGGATTGAAACCTATGAACTCTTGGTCCAGAGGCAGGTATCCTACCCACTAGGTCACCACCACCACATCATAGCACATAAAATAATATTGATGCATTGTACAGCCCTTGCAGTGGGCTATAAGGGAGGGTCAATTAGCAATGGTGCCTCAAACTTTAAAGCACAAATCTGTCTTGGGTTAATGACAAGATATACCACAGTGTTACAATAATGAATATAATTTAAAATAGAAAGCTCTGGTGAACGACCACAGTGCTGGGTGCAAAACTGACACACCAGGACAAGTATAATAGCATCATTTCAGGAAATAAAAGTAGATATGGTGGTTTGGCACACTGCAAAGAGTTAGATTTCAGTCCTTAAGGGAAAACGCTCTTCATTGAGATGCTAATCCTCGGTGGCATACAAATCCGGTGAACCCACATAAACGCTTTAGATATCTTGAACCGCCTTCATGTTTTGTTTTGGGGTTTTTTTTGAAAGCATCACTTACAAATGCTTTTCAAAGATTAGTCTTTCACAATTTTTCTTCCACATCAACGGCTTTGACTGACAAGGCGCCATTGAAATAAAACACCCCACGCACAGAGGCATAACCCATATAAATAACTCCGAGTGGTAAAAAGAATGTTGCCACATCATTTAGGGTGGGTATAAAACGGATAGCGTTTTTAGCATGTCTCTTATTTTTGGCTCTTATACGTGATGGCCATGCCAAGAAAGAGAAAACCAGACCAGACGAACATGCTATAATTTATGTCCTGAAAATTGAAGAGATGTCTGTCGAAAATAATAACTCCAAAAAAATAAGAAAAGAAAAAAAAAAGGTACAAATGTCTCTTTTAGCTGGGTTGGTAAATTGCTGAGGAGACAATTGGCTTCTTCCTAAAACAAGCCAGCAGCTGCCAGAAAGAGTGGGTTACCATTATTAGCGCACGGAGCAAAAATTTGTTTGCTTTGGTGACCTAACACAAAGCTGGAATGGCACGCTGTGTACACACAAGTGGCCGAAAGAGCCGGCTTCAAACTGCGCTCCAAAACCAAACAGAGGGTGGGACAAGATAGGCTGTCAAGAAAGCCAACTTTCGCTTTTAACCAAAAGCTGGAAGCTCCTCACTATTGGGGTTGTTTTTAAAATACGCTGATTGTGGTTGGATGGAAAACAGTCTGGGCTTCCAGTCTTCTTCCTTTGTTGAAAATTTAAGAGTGATGGATATGCCAGAAGAGAATCACCAACGTGAGCTAATATCCATAAAAATGGCACGTTCAAAACAGTGCCTCTTGTTTTACTGTTTGGTTTTGTCCTCCTCTGATGCCTTTTCCTCCCTGTGTGTTTTAGATTGCTCGATAAGCAAAGATATCACAGATTGAATTTAAATTCTTTTTGGAGCAGCAATAGTTTCCCCTCACTCTCTCGGTTTTTCCCTGGTATTTTCTCAGAGTTTGCCAAGCACACAGTGAACATGCCTATTCCAAATGGCCCATGACCTCTTCTGGTCCAACGGCAGGGGAGGGGACAGCGTCCAACCAAAACATGCGTGCACACCGGACCCAAATTCCTACTGCTGTAATTTCATTCTCCTAAATAATTAAATAAATGCATAAATATCACTGGATCCTTCGATGGTGACCAGAGGATTGGACAGGGGTCTATTTCATCCTGGCGTCTCGCATTTACCACAAGGGCCCTTTAAAAAAAAAAAAAAAAAAAGACCCCAAATGATAGGACTCAAAATGTGCTGTCCCTCAGTCAACATAAAGACATCTAACACTTCTCTTTTATTTATTTCTTTTAAAGACCTTTAGAATATTAAAAAAAAGCGCTCATCGCACCGCTTTTCCCACAAGAATGCGAAGAATGTCAACAGCGTGTTGGCCTAGGAGCCCGTTAAAGTGTTTTTAAAAGAAACTGCAGTGGTGGTAACAGTGGCAGCCAAGGAAGCCAAAGAGATGAATAGAGCAAAGGGATGAAAAGAAAAGTCTGTGGCAGATTTGCATGACAACATCTGGATTTCTACAACGAGGCAAGCTACATTTATCTTAGGGACGCACACATCGGAGGGGATCTTGTTAAAATGAGAGGAAAACAACAATTATGGATTCAACACAAGGTCGCAACTGAAGACAACAAAAAAGGAAACCTGATCTTCCTTAAATTTGTCCCAAAGAAAAAAACAATGCCTTTTCCGCGTGCTGAACGAAATGTCTTCTGATTTTTCATACCAAGTAATCAACTCAAGTGCCGTCCGAGCTAATTCCACTCACCATCTGAAACCCTGTGGTTTTGACTAATGCAAATAACACATTCCAGCCTGAACTTTGGCTTTTAAAAACTGTGTGTGAGAGTGTTTGTGTGTGGCGGGGGTGTTGTGGTTGGAGAGGGTCAGGGTGACGCACCTCAGAAAAAGTGAAATGTGAAGACAGTGATATACAACAGGGCCGCAACACAAAGCTCGAAAAAGGTCAGAGGTTGTGTGGTGCAAAGCTCAGGCCTGCACTAATCCCCTAAGAAAGTTGGGGCAAAAAAAACGCAGAGGCCCCTGAGGCTGCCTTTCAGTCCGCAAGCAACAGATAAGGGCCCGAGCTCATCTGTTCTAACCTGATTGTAAGACTGAGGGATTGAAAGCGCCTCTCTTTCACTCAATCAGTCTTTCACTCTCTCTGTCATTGTGCCTCAGTCTCCTTCCCTCTCTGCAGTGAAATTAAGCTGTCCTTTTCACACACACACACACACACACAC
>JBBPCY010000035.1:1899923-1915301 GCA_037974405.1 Brachyalestes nurse | reverse complement strand
ACACACACACACACACACACACACACACACACACACACACACACACACACACACAATCTCTCTCTCTCTCTCTCTCTCTCTCTCTATCGTTACAGCGAATCTCCAACCTCCCTGTGGCGTCCACTGACAGATTAGAGCACCGCGGCCCTGCGAGCACAACTTCCCCCATCCTACACGTTCGTGTAATGAGAGGAACCTTCAAAGACTCGGCTGCCCTCAGCTGAACTGGCCGAGACACACATTAAGGTTCACTGAATAACCTTCCAGCTAGGCGGGGGGCGGGACTGTACAGCCGTCCTCTGGAAGGTATGCTCCACTGGGGCTTTTTTATGTTGATATAATTGACTGGGTTTTAAACAAAATTAACAATGTAGAGCTGAAAAAGGGTTTGCACAAAGTGCAGTGTAACAAATTGGACGTTTGTTATGCTACTGATGTTTTCTGAATGAGGCAAAAGGTTCGATACAAGAATAAATGCATGTCTTATATAGGGCTAAAAAGGCCAGAAATACACTAAACACAAGTGCATGAAAGCAAATGACAAAAACCACCAATGACTTACAAACTCATAGCATGTTCTTACATTACAGTGGTGGGTAGTCAAACAGGTGATAAGACAAATCAGTAAACAAAAGGGCTGAAAAAGGACAGTTTGCTGCTTTACTTATTCTATAGGAATGAAGAAGCGATAATGTATCATTGAGTTTATCCAGGTAAGTCAAGTTTATCTATATAGCCCATTATCATACACAAAGGCTACTCAATGTGCTTTACAAGATTGGAATAAAAATATAAAGTGAACCAGTTTTGCAAAAGACTCGTGCTGGTACAATACGGGTTCACTGACTGCTGTTATAGCGCCCCCTTGCTGTAAGGGGGGTGCACAGAACACAGTTTGTGACTCCAAAATGAATTTTGATAAGTTGATACCGGTTTGGGAAAAAAAAGGACTCAAAAACTATGAGCACAATGATTTTTTATTCTCTTAATTCTTTTTAGCTGTGCTGAGTTACACCCAGTTATAAAAATCATTAAGCTACTTGTTGGTCAGTGTTCGTAAAGCCCTGAAAATAATGGCAGTATAATCAGAAACGTGTTCTGTGACAAAATTAACCATGATAACAATAAAATGATGGAATAATGATAAAATATACTGCCTAGCCCTGAATTAAACACTAGACCTGCTTACTGTAAAAAGATAAAGACATATTTGCCTAATGTGTTAAACATCAACAAACCTGTCTGTTAACTTACAGTGTCCAACAAAGTTGCAAACGGTAGAGGACGCATATGCCAGCTTTCACCCTACCAGTTTGGCAGGACTGTGTGATTGGGGCAGACTTAGCAGGTCGGGAGGTCTGTCTATGACTACAATGGATGAGAATAAAGTGCTCCACTAAACACCACAGAAAAACCCTCCTCCCCAGGCAATCAGACTCTATAACTCCTCCTTCTGTCACACACCCAAAATCAGACTTTATAACACTCCACCCTGTCACACACCCACACAATAATGTGTGCAAGACCCTTTTACTAGTCAATGCGCAGTCTCTTACCGGGTAAACCATTATTATGTTGTGCAATATCTTATTATGATGTGCAATAATCTTAGCATGTGCAATATCACTACTTATTTCAGTATTACTGATCTACTACTGATCTCTACATTATGCAGTAATGGATTTGGTATGGAGAATAACTCTATACCAAACTACTATTTGTCTTACTAGTAAACCACTAAGTTATTTATCTATAGTATTTATACCCCAGCATTTTGTGTATATATAGTGTATTTCATATAGAGTATTTTTTATTTGACTTTTATTTTAGACTTATTTTGTGCAGTTGTAACATAAGCAGTTTTATCCAGGATCAGTTAAGTTTTCTGATTCTAAATTACTGGGTAAAAAGTAATAAAAAATGAATGAATTAATGTGAAACTGACACACTGCTTTAGTGTAATTATATACTTTACCCACAGTACATATCACACATATCACACAAAGTAGGATGCACTCAGTCAAGCACTCAGGCTCAGGACCAGAGCTCCAGGAAATCACACATGGGAAGTTTCAGATTATTTTCAAGTCACTCTGCAAGCCACACACTTGAAAAATGGATTTGTTTGGTTGCAGAGGAGAATATCTGACTTCAACTGTCTCTGTTTATGTGGTTAAAAGGCGACCGACCAAAAATATGTTTCATCATCACTTGGTGAACTGACAAACACCAGAGCCTGAACTCTATGAAGCAACAGATAATGCGGAGAAGAAAAATGCCTGGTCACAGTAGACATACTAGGAATGCCACATTTAGTCTGGCCAAGCTTCAAAACACACACAAGCAATTTTGGCTATTTTTTATCCAAAAACACAGAGACTGATGTAGAAAAACAGGGCCACATTGGTTTGTTACCCATGTCTACCATGTCAACTGTCTGTTATTCCAGTCAAAAGTGACATGAGGCCTTGGTATCCTGAGTTATAGTTCAGAATAGCCTCAGGTCTAAAATAACCCACAAAAAACAAAAATAGCCAGTAGCCATAGATCTTACTTGTAGACGTGGTGAAAAACGCATAAAATACTGACCTCCAAGTACAGATGAAAAATGTCTTCAGCCTGAAGCTGAGTTACGTCAAAACCTTTTGTTTTTGGTAGTTAAACTCTGTGTTATGAGTGGGCATATGTTTGGCTAAGCTGTTGATTTCTTCAGTGCATCAAAGAAATAAGGCTTTTATGGACCCTGTGGGGTTTTTTTTCTTTGCACTGGTGTAATATGCTGTCGACTTTCTGCATTGCTTCCATCAGTTATGAAGCTGACTTACTTGTAGTTTGGGGTTATTTATATATGTGTTTTCTATGCAACTATTTTGTACACTGAAGGCAATCTGCAGCCATATAGTCTCATCACACTACATGTGTATATAGCTGAGAAGAAAATAAAGTTGACTTTGAATTTGACTTTTCACCTTAAATGGGGCAGCAGCCATGGTGCTGTATGGACACCAGAACGTCACATGGATTAAAGAAAAAAGAAAATCATCTGACTGAAATTTTACTTACAGTCGGTAATGACGCATACAAACACAGTGAGGAGCTAATACAACATTGTCAGAGGATGTAAAGCGAACATGGTAAGTTGGAACATAACTACAAGCTCCCCAGCACGCTGTTTCTCCGTCTCTCTCTCTCTCTCTATAGACATGCACCCACAATCAGTGCTCTCTACACTACTCCCCCATTTTTTTCCTTCGGATCTTCTTCAATCTCATTATTAACCTTTAGTGCACTCATGACAGAAATCTGTCATAGCGACGCAAAACTTTAATCCATGACGTCATCACTTTAAGATGGAACTGAACGTCAGCCTCCCTTAAACTGAGCAAAAACTGGACGTGACAGAAAGATTAAAGGGACATATTATGCAAAACTCACTTTAGCTATGTCTACGAGCTATACAAAATGTGTTCATGACGTTCTTTGCACAAAATCACTCTCACATAGAGATATCACCAGATTTATTCCTCAGAGTTTCAGGCCCTTTCAAAATGAGCCAGCCAATTTGCATAGAACCACCCCTCATCTGTCAAGACCCCACCCACTAGATTAGTTGAAGATCCGCCAATTTGTCTGCTGGTTTTACAAGCACGGATAAGCCGAGTGCTAAGGCTACAGGCAGAGGCGGGTCACTCATGAAGTGTTGTGTTGTTGCTGCAAAGAACAGCACAAATCCCTACTTTCTCCCAGACAAAGAAAACCGAAGACCTGCATGGCTCCATTTCATTTTCGATGGCCGTGTCCAAACAGCAATCGGTTTCCACCTTAAAAAGTTCCACCTTAGGTATTTAAGGTGCATATTTAAGGTAATAAAAAAGCATTATGGACAATTTTGGAGCATGCTGCAGGTGTACATCACATGTAGCTCTAACCAGAGAATTTAAAGACCCCTTGCAACCACGGCTCAGAACCTTCCTAACAACGTTTCTGAAAGAAGATATAGAGTGAGAAGAACAAAAACTATTGTAGGACAATAATGAATTTATGCTGCTATTCTCACAAAAAACTGAACGTAACATCTGTAATGATGTCTGCACAAATCTGAAAAAGATAGTTTTGCAGAGCACAGCGTACCAGGACTGTCCTCGTCTGGCTTCACGTTCTCTTCTTTCCTTTGCTTGATTGCGAGCAACTCTTTCTTCAACTGGCGAGCCTCTTTTCGAAGTTCATCACTGTGAATGAAACATAAAATGGACTGTAAGCAAAACAAGAATAATGCAATAATGGTTCTCCCAAATAAAACAAAAACAAGCGTTTGCCACTTTTGGCTTAAAAAAGGGATAAATATCAAGGCAAGAAATCTTCTGGCTGTCTTGAATAAATGATATTTTGTATACGGTTGGTTCATTCAAATGTTAGGACAAGGAAAATGGACAACAGATCTTAAAAGAAGTGTTCTCCTGTAAAGTTTCTTTTAACATAAGAGGAAAGAGACCCAACTCCACAGTAGACAAAACTATTCACAGTAATAACAACATAACAGAACTCCACTCAGACCCCCGTGCGCACACTGTCTGGAAGCGGAATATTAAGAGGTGCAGAACAACTTAAGCAAATCTGTACTCATTTCACAGCGTTTGCCCATAGATGGTAAAAGAGCACACAAAGGAAAGGAATGTGGTACTGACGGTGAGTAGTAAGTTTTATTCATCTCAAAACAGTTTAACTGTGAATCAGAGAGTCGGCAAAGTCAAGGATGGCATGCCAACATCTCCACAGCTGAACTCTGTATCGTTCCAGACGGCTAAGCCTCGAACATTGCAATTAACAAGGTTATTGTGTGTTCACATAAAACGCGCATAAACTGAGAAATCACCTCAGGCAGAGGCTCCCCACACGTGTCAGAAGCAAATATGTACATTAAAAGTATGATTTGGTCTAATAAATCGAGTGGCGCCTTATTAGAGTGAGTGTTCAGCGTGTCTTCCAGGCAGGCCGGGGTTCTGGCACCGCAAGAAGGGATGTTGTGGCTAAGCCGGCGCAGGGCTAACCCATAAAACCCCAGCGGAGAACGCCTCATATCTTTCTGAGCAACGAAGCACTGGTCCTTAGCACAGTGGTGGTGGACCTGGCCATCCAGAGAGAGAGACAGAGAGACAAAGACAGAGAGACAGAGACAGAGAGACAGATAGACAGAGACAGACAGACAGACAGACAGAGACAGACAGACAGACAGACAGAGAGAGAGAAAATAGGGGGTAGAGAGAGAATGGGTGTGTGAGGGGGAAATTGGGAGAGAGATAAACAAAGAAAAAGAAAGAAAAAGAGGTAAGACAGAGAGGGAGAAAGAGAAAAAAATAAGTTGAACAAGAAAATAAGTGAAACAAAGCGAAACGATGAAAAGAGGAGAGGGCGTGAAAAGAAAGAGAGTAAAGGACAAGAGAGGAGACTGAGAGAAGAGAAGAGAAGACAAATGAAAGGAGAGCAGAGTACAAAGGGAATAGAAGAAGAGATGAAAAGAGGAGAGGGGAGGAAAAAATTCTGAAGAAAAGAGATGAGCATAAAAAGAAAGACGAGAAGAGAAGTAGAGAGATGAAAGGAGAGAGCAGAGTAGAAGAGGAGAGAATAGATAAAAAAAAAAAAAAAGAGGAGACAGCCAGGTTCAGTTGAGTCAGGTTAAGGAGATTAAAAACATTTACATAAAAACATTTCTTCCAAACACCTAATAAATCAAAAACAGAACATTCATCATTCATTTTTGAAAACATCTTTATCGCCAGTGCAAGATTTGTTTAACACCTGAATCTAAATAAAATACAGCCAGACACGGCACTTAAAACTAATTCAGATTGGGTTTACTGTTGGAAACATATGGTAATTTATGTTACAGAATGGACATTTTCAGTTTAGATGCTTTACACACGTTTATAGAAGCATTTCTGCCCAGCCAAATCAAATTAATATACACTATTCGAAATGCCTAAAGGCCAAATGTGAGCCTATTTAAATACAGGCTGAAAGGTGTGAAAGGAAGAGAACTAAACTGCCTCTGTGATGTATTGAAAAAAGCTTTGAATTTCTCTGCAACACTATACAATAAGACAAAGAGGAGAATGGGCTTAAGGATAAGAACTGCTGCGTCTAATATTTCAAACGTACCGGTGAACAAGGCTGGGTTCTCGCCCTGACAGCTGAACGACGACAAGATCCCCGATCTACCATCGCTAACTGTCATGACACAATAACAATATTGTTACAATGGTGATATACGAACTATAATAACAAATAACACTTAATCAAATTCGCTTTCACCTGCCTTTCACTTGAGGTAATAAAACCAAAAGAAACTGTGACAGCTCACTGCTTTCTTTGTGTTCAAAGAGCTGCCTGTCTTCACATGGCACCAGATGAAAGGGGCCAGGCAGATGTGACTGGCAGCTTCCCAGACGAAACCACTAAACAGCTGATAAGAGCAGGCGAAGGCAGATACACACTTCCTGGGTGTGAGGTCCTCACTGGCCCCGCGCCGAGCCCGAGGCTGGGAGGATGCGAGAGGAAACGGGCGCACAGTGCCAAGAGCCCTGATTCCCCTTTAAAAGGGCCTTTCATACAGGTGGCAGGTGGTGCGAAAGTGAGCTCGACACCAGGGAACCATCACACCCACTAAATGACAAGCACATGCCCTCCCGCGACTTTCTGCTACTCTTGTGGCCGTGATCACACTTCTGATTACCAATGAAATCACCGTTTTTGCTGAAAAATCGAGTTTGGTGTGCAAGATATTATCAGTAACAGACTTCATTTATTGATGCATGAATAAATCGCAACAATAAATCAGGCACCATGTGCAAAGTTTTTCATAAGTCATAGCTATCGCTGCTGATAATAAACGAATTGTGTAATTTAATACTAATGATTTCTCGCCCGTAGTTCATTGAAAAAAAAAACCCATAAAATATGCCAGAATCTAAACTCTAAATCCATTAAACATTGTGTTTGTAAGTAGAAAACACTTATGTGACTCATTAAGACTCATTAACTCTACATTACTTACGCTACATCAGTAAAATTACAAAGCAAAGAGCTCCGGACTGCTAGGAGTTAAGATGATTGAGAACACTCCCAGCTCCAGAGCAGGTATCTTGTACTGGGAAATAATAACGTTTTCATAGGAACTGACAGCTCTGCTTTGGTGCCAGGCTCAAACATGGACACAGAGCACAGGTAAGCTGCTGAGCGCGGGCCCCCGGCCCAGAAACACGTGAGGCAAGCAGAGTGCTGTAACAATGGCTGCCTTTGTTCGTCACATCTGCTTCTTCTGAGCCGACACATACACACACGCACACACACACTCTCCTGCAGCCCTTTGATATTCCTCCTCTTGAAAACTTGCTGGACCCTGACCGCCCAGTCTCCTGCTCCGGGCAGCCTCAGGGGGGAAAAAAAGTGAGGCTTCGGGGCTCCAAACGCTTAACAGGCCGACCTACAGAGGCCCTCAGTAAAAGTTAATTATTGAGTGACTTCATCTCCTGTCTGTAATGGTCGGCCTCCCCACTCCTGAAGAACTCAGGGGGAGCAGCATCACCGTCATGAGGACACACACATCTCAAAGCCTACAGACAGTTTTGTCACCTCTGTGCCTGGAGAGAGGACTCTATATAGTGGCAGAAAATAGCCCAATAATGTTCTGCTTGAGTCTGATCCCACTCAATATAATGATGTCATCGTAAACATAAAGGCATAAAAATGCTGTCCCACTGATGATATTCTGTCTGAATAGAAAAAACATTGCCTAAATACAGCAGCAGCAGACAAAATTCCATCCAAAGCTAACTGCAGCTGATCGTATTCTGTCCAAACCTGACTGTAGCCCAAAGAATTCTGTCCGAACCCAACTGTAGCCCAATAATTCTCTGTCCAAAACTGACGGAGGCTTAACAACATACTGTGTAAACCCAACTGCAGACCAACAATATTCTGCCCAAACCGAATTGTACACCAGCAATATTCTGCCCAAACCAAACTGCACACCAGCAATATTCTGCCCAAACCAAACTGTACACCAGCAATATTCTGTATAAAGTGAACTGTACACCAGCAATATTCTGCCCAACCCGAACTATACACCAGCTATATACTGCCCAAACCAAACTGTACACCAGCAATATTCTGTTCAAAGCGAACTGTAGCTCAACAATATTCTGTCCAAAGCGAACTGTACACAGCAATACTCTACCCAAACCAAACTGTAGCTCAACAATATTCTGCATAAACCTGACTGTAGCCCAAAATTCTTTCCAAATTCAACTGCAGCACAACGATGTTCTACCTAGCTTTGACTGTAACCAGTGAAATTCTGTCCAAACCCAACAGCTACCTGAACGTAAAATAAAGCCAGAACTACGTCTTAAGTCCACTTTATCTAAAAAAAAAAAAAAAAAAGGCAAACAAGAACGCATTTTTTGGGGAGGGAGATGAGCTATGAGAAACCTTAGTGAAATTTCCAACAAATATTTGAGAAATTGTGTCAGAAACTGACCAAACGCCAGTGCCAAGAGTTGAGTCCCACAGGGTTCAGACAAATATTTCAAGCTCTAACTGTACATGGCCACTGCTAAAACTTCTGGAAACGCCTGACGGCTGAGTCTTCCATCTTAGTTAAAGCTGACAATCTCATTTCCTGCCTAGGACAGGTTTGTTTGGAGAGGGAGTGTGGAGGTGACAGAGACGGAGAGCAGGTCAGGTCAGCTCAGAAGGGGCAGGTGCCCAACAGTTTCAGCAAACAGAGACATACAGAGCACATTCTCTGACTAGGACAGACTTAAAGCCAACTTAAAACTCACAGCTCAGGCTGACCTATTACTAACAGTCTGTCATACAATAAACTTGCTGCTAGGCTGGAATTAACACCTACAGTGTACATCAAAGACTGTATTTAAGGCTGCAGACATACATTTAATCATTAGCAATTTTGTGTAAAGTGACTTTAGCTGCTTCATACCAGAGATCAACAACAGCTCCTTCATTATGCACCCAGAATGCAACTGTGTGATGACTACCATGTTAAAAAACAACAGTGAAGCTTGTCATTCAGAGGCTGGGCCACAAGGTAAATACAGCACCCAAGAGGAAGCAATGACCATTTGCTTTCAGAGGTGCGTGTAGATGTATGTATTCGGTGTGGAAGCTCCTCCAACCAAGTGCTAATTTTGCTTGCCCTGACACGTTACCATTTGCAAAACAAGATAGATGTATCCTAGGAAACGGTAACACAATGGGCACCCAGGCTTCAATGCCAATAAAAGCAAAAATGGTGTGTGTGTGTGTGTGTGTGTGTGTGTGTGTGTGTGTGTGTGTGTGTGTTAGAGAGAGAGAGAGAGAGAGAGAGAGAGAGAATTCCTTCCTTGGCGTTTGACATACAGTAGAAAGGCCCATCCTATCATGACATATTCTTTTGTTCCTTGGGTGTAATTCATCTCTCCACTCCAACAATCTCTTGGATTGGGGTGCAGGAGTTAGAGACCTACTTCACCTTCGTGAGAAGAGATGGCAAATTCTGGAAAGAAATTCATGCAATTAAACAAAAATGCGCTTATCAGTCCCATCAAACCTAAGATTTAGGAGTTGCACAAACAAACCATCTGGTGCATGGTGCATAAATACGTGCTGAAAATATTAGTGAAAAAAGGTCTGCAGCCTGTGAGTTGGAAGGTTCAGTCAAGAGTGACAGGAGTGTGTGGCTCCCATTCCACCTTCAACAAGACTACTGACCACAGAAAGGAGAGTGGGTGTCGGGCTCTGTTAATTTAAGACCTTTTATGGCCAAACGGCGACACAAAGCATAACATAAGTAAAGCTCAAGCTACCACGTGTCCATTCCTTGCTGCATTTGAGTTAACCACTTCAGATGGAAAAATGAGCGTTCTATATTTTCTTTTCAAATAAAATTATTGCATAGCAGGTTTGAAACAACACAAACAGCAGATATGTTTATAGCAACAAATTCACAATTACACCTCTCAGATGTGTTACATAAGCACCAAAATCACAGTTACCGATTTCACATGTTTACTTCAACAAAGAATGTGAATTTTTTTTTTACAGTTTAAGGCAAATACAATAAAAGATGGGAGAAGATGCAGTTACTGAGCTATTTCATCAACTATCCTAAAATATGACTGGTTGACTGGTTAGATAATGACTGAGTGCCTTGTCTCCACATGGAGTACGTCAAGTACAGACTTCCATTATTGGGAGTTTGGACCTGGCAAGATCAGTTTTGGAGTTCAGACTTTTGAGGAAAGGAGGAAGCAGTTGCTCAGTCCGCATTTAGAACAGCAGACTCTATGATCAAGACTTGAGACTCTGCATTCATCTAACTGACATTCACAATTTACAATAAATATGGAATACACTACATCTCTACCTATAGTTGTTTGTGTACACACACACACACATACATACATATACACACACATTGAACATTAAATGAAGATTCCCATGTCCATGAGAGCAGAAACACAGAAGAACGCAGATTGAGAAACGTCCATTGTCAGAGAGGAAGACAGACATGTAACTACTTTAGGTTTTCTCAGATGCATTCAAATAAAATGAAACTGTTAAATCACAATTAATTACATATCAGTATTTGCTGGTAAAATATGAGTGATTCTGGGGTCTGGACTGAATGTAAAATTCTGGATGACCCCTTAAAAAACCTTTAAGAAGATGAAACGGCATAATGATGTCTATTAGAAAGTCACTGAAACACAAATTTGGAAAATGTTGTTACAGTTTTATTTTAGCCTGCTTTACCCTGGAAATGGCTCATTTTAAATAGACCAACAACACTGGTCTGCCAAAGGGTGGTGCAGCAGCAAATGATTCACCCAGTTAAACATCAGCTGCTTAGAAACTATAATCAGGCACGAAAGGCCTTCAAAGGTTGCAGCAGGATTGTCTGTGCTGCAGGACTGTCTGTGGAATGCTTGCAAATCAAATACCAAGTGTCCCAAGAGTATGGATAAATTGTTCTGTCAGACAGATAACAACAAAAAAAAGCTTTAAAAATGCTCTCCTGCAATGTATGACCAGAGATACAGGCAATGGACCCAATATAGCATTACTATCCTCAGAAGAATCAAAACATGGAACCCGACAGCTTATTTGAACTCAGCCTTTTTGGGAAGATGTGTGACGTTTAAGATGTAGGATCCTGGGTCTTGGCACTCCAAGTTTGTCCATTTCTGGCTTGACTCAATTCCAGATACAGAGGGTCTTCAAGTTACGACACAGATCCATTACTTCGATAGTAATGTAACCCGAATTTTGGTGTTAGTCGGAACACACCCCAGCCTAATTCGCTTACCGAACCTAAAACAGGTCTAAAATCATAAAAACAACTAAGCCACAGAAAAAGGAAAACGTACTCACTCATACGTCTTGCTACTGCGTATTCTTCTGCCGCACGCAACCAAACTGGTTCACCTACGTAATCCGTAAGTGCAAGGCTAATGGCATAAGCGGAGTGGGAGTGAGCGTTGTAAACTTGAAACATCGTATGTCGAGACTGTTGTAACCCAAAGAGCCCCTGCACTGACACTGAACCTGGCTCCATTCCGCACGTCCATTCCACATCCCCGCAAAGACGTTTTTGATAAGTAGATCTAGTTCAACTATGTTTTAGACACATGATTCTAGTACAATCAGTACAAATAACTGTATACATATGTCAATAACTATATATATTGCCAGTGGTTTTAGTTAACATCATGGACAGGTGCAGATCTTTATGCATTCATTTTAGGATTACTGCCTAATGTAGAGGGTTTTTTTCCCTCTATTCTTTTACCATCCCATAAATCACTGCATATATCAGTTTTACTGATATACTACTGATCTCTATGAAGTGCAATAATATACACCTAATCATGATTTGTTTTATTGGAATTGACTTAACCATAAGTTATTTATCTATATTTATCTAAATATTCCAGCATTTATGTAAATAGCATAATGCATTTGATATTGTGGTTTTTTCTACAGATTTTTAGTAGATTTATTAAGACTTTGAATGTATATTGTTCTGGTCTCTGTGGAGTCGTAACAAGCTATTTTCTCCGGGATCAGTGAAGTTTTCTGACTTTAAAAAAAGGCTAATCTGATGTCTTATACCCTTTATCTACAGTAAAACAAAGCAGATAAATACTGGAGGAAACTGATAGTGAATAGGGTTTTGCATTTTATTAATTTATTGTCTTATTCTCCCTCCTCTACATTAGGCTTTAAGGCTAAAAGTGTTGTGTAATGATCTGTACCTGTCTCTGATGATGACGATTACCATACAAGACCTCTTGATCTCTACCCTATACACTTGTTTGTGCATTAATGTTAAAAAAAAAAAACACTTTCAGTGTAAACTTGTAAACTTCAGTGTAAAGTTGTACATGTCAACTCTCAAAAGTGCACATGTCAAAAGTGTCTTACATTACCAAACTTCAGCTATGGTAGTAGTAAACAAAAACTCTGTCATCCCTTATTAAAAATGGGAAACATGCCTAATCCTGCCACTGAGGAATAACTATGATGATCACGCGAGTGGAGGACGGTTTAAAAATAGCAGAGCTGTGAGCCCATTAGACTGGAAGAAAGAGGGAGGCAGAGAGAAAGAGAGGGTGGAAAAGACAGGGGCAATCAAAGTTAGAGTGAAAACGTGAGCAAGTGAGAATGTGGGACAGCGAGCAAGAGAGAAAGAAAGAAAAAAGAAAGAAAGAGAGGTATTTGTTAGCTGAAGGAAAGAAAACAGCAGTGTGAATAAAGTGTCCTTGTGCTGAGGGGAAAGATGAGGCTTTGAGAAGTCATTAATGAGCGAAAGCTTTGAAGAGGAGCCAGACTGTGCCCACTGTCTCGCACTTCCCTCAGCCAAAGGGGCACAAACAGCCCCTTCCAGCACCACAATGACTGCCATTCAACAGGCCTCTCCCGCCGCCAGCAAGGACGGGACCATCATTTCACAAATCACGCAGAAAGAGAAGTGGTGGGGCGGCGATGCTCTGGTGGGTGGGTGAGGGGAGGTGGATGTAGTCATGAGGTGCTGGATGGGGCCCGACATATACATTTAGAATCCTCTTAGCAGACGAAAAGCTTTTCGTCACTCGCAGCTCTCCGGGCCTGCCAGCAATTGTCGCTCATTCAGACAATTCAAATAAGCGAAACCCAGGGAGCTCTGGATGATTTACTTTTCATAAAGAAAGCACACAAAGTGACTGGCTGCCGACCAATCTCTCTCATGAATCAGGACGAGAGCGGTTTAACTCTCACTGGAGCGGACTGCTGCGGATTCCTCTTCCCTTTTCTGTCGCCCTCGCTCGGCCTCTCTCTCTCTCCGATTCTTCTTGAAGAGGTCATTTCGAGTCTGTCCTTTCTACGTCCCCTGGGTCCTTAAAACAGATCAGCTTGTCATATTCTGCCATTGTGGACAGGCAGCCTCCTTTTCTGCCGTCCCTCGCACTGGCTTCCTAGCCTTTACACAAGGTTAAAAGTTTTATTGTCGTAATATAATTACAGCATAGCAGACAGAGGGGACACTTCGTCAAGGTCCCGAAATGGATTGCAAAAGCAGAGCTTGTATATAATAACGTGATATCATGTTTCAAGGAGGATAGTTAAGAATATTAGTTTTCCAGGTTTCCCCCCACGACCCACATGCATAGTCTACCACCACTGATAGACAGGAGACTGAATAATTGAATAATACAAAGTTCCATGATAAAGATTTGTGGGCAAGACGAATACCTTATTGGTCCTCTGGGATAACTATCTTGGAAAATGGAGTAATGGCAAAAAATTTATCAGATAAAAGTCAGCAGAGCGATGACACAGCACTACAAATGTTGAAACATAGAGCTGCTCCATTAACTAAGTGCCCTCCATAAAGAAAATGAAATAATTTATCTTAGTGAAGTAATCGTCCTGGAATTAATAACATGGCAGAGAGGCCTGAGCACGAGAACAAAGCATTCTTGGATCCATAGGTCAACTCAACAAGTAACACAATTCATCTACATGTCTTCAGCAACACCAAGGCTGTACTTATATAGCGCCTTTCGAAACCAATTTACAAGGAGCTTAACAATTCCAAAAGTCTTGAAGCATAGAATAGGAAAGCAAAAAAATCTTTTAATACACGGAATGAAACAATACATTGCTGACCTACTGCTAGAAAGGCCTTCCCAATGTGGAAGTTGAAATGTACTAATGCTTTAACTTTAACTTGGATCAAGGGACTGTAAAATAATAAAAATAAAATAAAAATAAAACATATGCTGGTGCCTGACTATGTACAGCCTTACAGGTCAAGGGGAGAGGCTGCTTGCCCTATTCTTTCTGTGGGTGTCAACGATGCAGGAATTACATTGTTTAGTTTATCAGAATCAGAAAACTTGATTGATCTCGGAGATATTGCTCATGATAATACTATTGTTTATATATTATTTATATAAAAATAAATAATAATACCTTTTTTTCGTAATCTTGCACATTGTGATATTACTTGGCATTCTTAGCACTGATATCATGAAAATGTGATAAGAACGAAGACTCTATTTCAAACTTAATGGCTTAATTTATTTCTTTAAGCAATATCTGTCTCTTTTTCCTCCTGGTAAAGTAAATAAAGAAACTCCAAACTATGATCTGCCATCAGGAGCCCTTTACTGTTCTATTTGACTGGGGCTGTTCGGAGGAGTTGCCTGATATTTGTGATACTGGTGGTAATTTAAGCATAAATTACGAAGTTAACCTTTTCCTTTTTTTTCTTTACCGCTAATGCCATCTAACCAGATTTGTGAACATGATCCTCAAATTATGGAAAATCCCAGCATTCCTACCCAACACCACCAACCATTTTAACCCTAGTGAACTAATGCCTCTGGAATAATAATCCACTAACCCAATAAGTTAGGTGTAAACATATGCCTTTGAGTGGATTTGGCCACAGATAGGATAAAAATAATCATCAGTGTTTCACCTACTGCCCTCTACCACCCAGCTGAACTCACATTTTCACATTTATCACCAGATGCCAAGTCTGGTGCTGGTCATTGAGATATAACAGAAATAATATAATAGATACACTGACATAATGGATAGACTGTACGGCACTTTGTTGTGCAGTCAAGCTTGGTGTTGCCTGAGGAGTGACGTCTAGGTCTAGTCTTCTAGCATCTAGTCAACAATCAGCTTTAATCATGGAAATCTTGGTTCTCAAAGAAACAGAAAGTTCCCATAGCGATCTTCAACAGCAGATCACTGCTGACTTTCTTCAAAATTAATGTGTAAAGAATGTAAAACTTGAATTCACGTGTATATATATATATGCAG
>JBBPCY010000035.1:1877421-1890469 GCA_037974405.1 Brachyalestes nurse | reverse complement strand
CAGGAAGATGACGTATTTTTGGTCTTGAATTGAAGTACTACATGTCTGCCAACTAGTGGTAGGGCTTAAAGCGTTAAAAATATTAACATGTTATTTTTTTTCTGTGATTAATTAATCTAATTAATGTGTTAAATTCCCAGCCCTAATATATATATATATATTTTATTCAGTATTTCCTTTATAATTCTTTGACGCCACAAGGACTGCACCTAATTTCGTTGTATCTGTTACAATGACAATAAAGATTTTCTGATTCTGATTCTGATTCAAAAGTGTTCAAAAAACCGAACCTTATTGAGACCACCACACTTTTATCTCATCATTTATAAACAATAGACTGACCATGAGCATCCAGCCAACCACATCAGTTTGCTGAGAGAGCCTGGAACACCTGCCTAGTACAAGCTTTAGAAGGCTTAGAAGTTCAGCTGCTGCTCTTGTGAAGGTTCCCTAGAACCTATAATAAGTTACCATGTGAGTAATTCAGATCACAGAGTCATTTTAAGGTAAATGATTGCAAGTGAGAACATGTTCCTATTTTCATGTACACACTCATAACCTACGCATAATGAAATGACTGGTTCCATTTTTAAAAACAGTCAGACGTGAATTATTTCTGCAAATCTTTGACTTAGCACTCAGTAAATATACGGTCATTTAACAAAGTCAAGGATAGACGGTGTGTCAGAATGCAATGCAATGCCCAAACAGAATTTTAAAAGACATTACAAAAGCCTATTCATAATTATTTGCTGTGAAAAAGACAAAACTATGCACTCCAGTCTCTCAGCAGTGTTGCTGGGGCTGCCAGGTTGGCAGGAGGGTGCTGTTCGCCCCTCTCTGTGGCAGACTGATTCGAGTTAGGTGCCAGCTTTTCTCTTTCACCTTGCAGGACCTGGCCCAGCGCGCCTCAGCCCAGTGAGACCAGCACAGCCTCAGACGTGCATATTAGGAGCAGCTGGGCTGCAGTTCAGCTGGACTTCAAGTGTCATTAGTGCTCATTAACACCTCCGGACGAGACAAAGCAATGGGTGATCTTTGATCTATGGTAAACACCATCATTAATCCATTCCCTATAGAGTGTGCACTGACCAGAGGCATGAACACCCTCACTGTAAACAGGCTCTAACAAAGCTCAGCTGCTTCAAGTGATTTATTTAGATGAAGCTGTCACTGAGAAAGGAATGAGTTTGGTATTCATACACACTGGGGGGTTAAACAGGGGCTTTGAGCAGAAAACGCTTTTTAACGCTGATTAAGGATCAAGTTGTTCTAAATAAGGCCAAATGCTAAACAGAAAAAAAGCATTCTTCAGACAGACTAAGGAAAAAGCTTGAACATCCCTGGTCATTTTACATGTTTTCTATGTGAAAATAAGTTAACACATTTTCTACTGAGAACACACTTTAATATACCATTTTTAGTACAGATTTAGAGTCACTGTTTATTTATTTAATCATTTGTTCATCTATCTATCTATGTACCAACCAACTGGAACAGATTAGAAAAAATGTAACACAAAAGTTCCACATTATGGTTTTCCCCCAATATGTTAAATCCAGCACACACACAATAAACGTGCATTAAAATTGTAAAAGTGTGTTCTCTGTAGAGAAAGTGTATTCTGGCCACATTAAGAGCAAGCACTTCAAAGAGGTCTGTTAGTCTGGGGAAAAAGGTTCTCATCTTATCTGAAAAAGGTTCAACTTTGGCCAAAAACAATAACCACCAATGCATCATTTAAACTGAAATTAAAATGGACATGTTAGCTGGTCATATTACAATTTATATCACTTACAAGATTCAATTATTGTTTATTTGTAACCTTCCATCAACATATAACGACTTTTGCCCACCTCTAAAACATCTTATTATTACTGATCATCTCACCATGCTCCAGTGCGCAAGAAAAATAACATTAACCAGTAATACAGCAATCTGTTCACTTCCTCCTCCAACTACCCAAACCTATCATCAAACAAAACATTCAGCTGGCTCAGAGAGATTCCCCGATTCAGTGCTTCACTGGGAAACACTCACCAAGAAAAAACTTCAGGTGAGTAGGTCATACAGAATCAAACTGAATGTGGACAAAACTCAAATACTGTAATCACAATATGTAGCTGCAGTATGGAACTTCATCCACAGTTGCACAGTCACCTAATTGCTGTCTATGGGTCACTCAAATGGACGTCAACTCCTACTCTCTAGAGAGAAATTAAATGAAAAGGGTGGAAACTGAGAGCAAACGCAATGATAGCAGTATTTCTGACATCTAAAACTTCTTCAAGGCAACTTTGTAATTAATTTCACTACATTAGAAGTGATGTGTTCAGAGTCGATGTTATGAGGTTTGTTGGCTTATAATAAAACACCATCATCCTCTGTTAAACAGGATATATTATCATAATTTGTAACCTCACAGTATTTTACTAGGTCTTTTAAATTTATATTAATATTAATGTTAATACAACCACAGACAAGTAAGACAACTAAAAATCGTAAATAAGTTCATCGTTACTTTTACAATGCTGCCACCTGCAGGGCAGTATTGGCATTAATCCTCCAAAATGTATGGGGTAACTTTTATCTAAATAGGTTTCAGATTTAAAGAGATCAACTTATAATCTTCATATGACTTTATATACCAAGATATCATATTTATTTATATGCCAACCTTATATATATATATAGTTCCCTTTAAGATTGTTACATGTTACTGACCTCTGTTCTCATAGTCTCCCTGTATTTTCCCTGAAAAAGTAGTCAGGACTAACACATTAATTATAACTTTGTGTGTGAGTAGGGGTGTGTGAGTAGGGGTGTGTGTGTGTATGTGAGGGGAGGGTTGACATCACATCATGACATCACAAGAATTAACTCAAAACAACTTGTATTTGCAGCATAGTTTCCACATATGTACTTTAGAAACTGGGGAATGAACCATATGTATTGAAAGTGTTTACATTCTATGGTGAATTCAATCATTTCAAAATAATTTATTATATATGCTCTGAAAAAATGTTACATAGACAAACAGCAGGCGTAAGTAAATGGCAGTATGTACAAACCCTTATGAGTGGTGTGATTGTAGAAATCGACATGCATGCATTAAAGGCACCAGAAAAAAAAAGATTATCCATCCAGCCATTATGTGAAAACCTTCTCTTTAACCAGAGTCACAGGGGGTGCTGGAGTTCATCCTAGGGGCGAAAGGCAGAGAAACACCCCGGACGGATTGCCAGTCTATCGCATGGCAGACACACACACACACAGTTTAGCACCTCCAATCCATCTGAGATGCATGTCTCTGGACTGTGGGAGGAAATTGGACCCTCTGTGGAAAGGATCGAAACTGGACCCTCTGTGAAAAGGCTAGGAATCGAACCCAGGACCCTCTAGCTGTGCGGCAGTAGCCCTACTCGCTGTACCAATATAAAAGATCACTGATGTAATTTAAAGCAACATTGTGCAACTTCCTTACCTGCGGTTGGTTTTCTTTCCTCTCTCCTCCGTAACCTCAGGCTTCCCTTCCTCCACCTTCCCTTTCTTCAGTTTCTTTGAGATACGTTCTTTCATTGCCTCCTTCCCTGAATCGTCATCATCATCATCATCATCATCATCATCTTGGTCATCTGCTTCGTCAGCTCCCTGAACAGAACAATAAGCAAAAATACAGTACACTGAAAAGGAAATGGATAGAACAGAGCAGTCGAACAAAACAATCATATCTAAAGCAATTCTCTAATATGCTGTGGTTGTGGGGAGAAATCCAGAAACTTTGCATTATAAACACAAACAAACAGACCTCAAGAGGGTATAAGTTACTTTAATAGATTTTGTAGACTCAATTCTCCAGCAAAAGACTGTAAAATATCATAATCATTATTAGTGATGTGTAAATTAGGACATTCTCACATGGCAGCAGGTAATAAGTTCCATAGCATGATAAACAGTTGTTTCTTTATGCTGCCCAGTGGCATGGAAAAAGCACTTAAACAACATATAATTTAGGGCACACACCTCTGAGAGGTCCCCTCCTGCACCTTGGCCTGCTTTGCTGCAATAAAAATTAAAACATTTGTCACCATCAGTGTCAAGTGTGTGTGTGTGTATGTGTATGTATATATTTAGAGATTTTTATCTACAGCCCACTTTCACAAAGTAAACAAAACAAGTGGCCAGCAATACACCTCTGAAAATTAGACTTCAGTGGTTGGGGTTTGATTACCTGTTGACAGCCGGTACTGCACTTAACTTTGGATCATCCTTTAGAAGGTCATGGCTGCTTTTGCTTTTTCCTTTCATGTTCTACAACATAAGGACATAAAAAAGGAGCTACTGATGTATCACTCATTGCATCAAACACATCTAAGTATAATGACACCTGTTATACTATAGAAAACAGTAGAATTGCATTTGATATTTATTGAAGGTTTATGACTGTTAATACAAGGCATTTTATACAAGGCACAGATCTACCGTTAGGAGTCAATCCCTATGGAACAGGTAGATACATGTTTTTAACTTTAATACAGTATTAATAAAACCTCCCTTTTAAACTATTTTTATATTTATCAGATGTAAAAGAATACCTGGTTAACTTGACTGACCAATTCTTCTTCCTCTTCCGCCTCCTCACCAAATGACAGCAAGCTGAAATTTCTGATTAGAAAGAGAGAGTCCTACAGCAACATTTCCGCCATTTCAGCATATTCAACAAACTCAAACATAGACTCCGAACAAGGTTTTCAGAAACGGTCATGAACAAGGAATGAACCAGAAACCTAAAAAATGTGATTCAACTCAGTGTCGGCATGTTTTCCAACCTCAACGTAAGAATGCAAGAGAAAAGAGTCTGCCTTACTTTGTTGCCTTGGACTGAGACTTCTTTGCTTCTTCTTTGGATTTCTCTTTTTTGACTTTTATTTCACGAGGCACAATATCATCAAAGGGAGAATGTAAGACCTGTGGGAGAAAAATCACTTGCAAATGCGACACCTTAAAAAGTCATGGACTCAGGCTTAAAATACAAGCATGAACTAGGCGTACCTCTGTAGATCGGATTTTGTGTGGATTCAGTGGGCGCTCATTATTGTCACACTCCACCTCTGCTAACCTTAGCATGTTATAAACTGTGTCACCAGTGACCTGAAACCAAGAGCACAGCAAGTGGGAATAAATAGATAGCCAGACACACAGACACACAGACACACAGACACACAGACACACAGACACACAGACACACAGACACACACACCAACAATGCCAATGAGAGGACTAGGGGGGTACTAGTTGTGTTTTTTTAATTGTATAGATACACAGACGCCAATTTGATTTTTTTATAAATAATATTTATAACATGTATGATGCCTATAAGACTAAGAGATTTCACACTCAATTAAAGGAAAGACTGACGTGAGAGGATCAAAGAGATTCGCAATATGTCACAATACATCCTATCACAAAGCTTTTGCAAACCTAGATATCACACCAAGGGTCCATGATTCCCACCATGCAAATCTATTCACAAGCAGTTAAAAAGACCCACATTACCAAATCACAGCCATTACTGGACTTACTAAGGGGTGGGGGTGGAGGGGCAATATGCTGTCACATTAAGCTTTTGAAGTACAGCAGTTTTAATAGAAAAAATTGTCCAGAGCTATAATTTTCATAATTAACTTCAAAGCAGTATGCGGCAAATAAGCGTAGTAAGCAGACGCATCACAAATGCTTCGCTTTGTTGTGTTACTACTGACAGTAGCTGAGAGAGTCACACTGTCAAAAAGCTGTATGAAATGAGTGTGAAAATTAGACATGCAGAGCAAACAGAGGGAGAAAGGTGGTAACGAGGACAAATTTGAGCCAAGGAGAGGAACTGCTTCTAAAAAGACTGCCATGCCACTGTTGTAGGTAGTTGTGGAGACACTAACAGCTTGTTTTATCACCTCAAAACAAATGTGGCTGAATGTAAAGACAGCTTATGATTGCAGTTATCAGAGGAGAGGTCGTTAAAAAAGTCAGACACGCAACCAGACATCACTGAAATAAGCATTTTCACTAGCCTCTGCATACCTCAAAAGCAAACATTGATAGTATTTTCAAACAATATTCATAGTGTAATATTTTAGGCAAATTGCCCACCCTTGTGATGGAGCGGTGTCTTTGAAAGCAAAAGTAGTAATGTCACCTTTCCAAAAATGGTATGCTTGTTATTCAGTTCATCAGCCCGCCCCAGTGTGAAGAAAAACTGACTTCCATTATCATGTGGTCCTGCATTGGCCATGGCCACCAAACCTCTCCTGATGAAGCGTAGTCTGGAGTGAAACTCATCCTGCATCACAAAAACAAAACATTACTAAAATATGAACCATGGAAAAAACAACAGAACACCACAGCAGCAACCAGACTTTGGCAGATGAGAGCAAAAAGTTTTACTCTGAAAGGACGGCCATAGATGGACTCCCCTCCAGTTCCAGTTCCGGTGGGATCACCGCCCTGAATAATGAATTCCGGCACCACACGATGGAATATCGTACCATTGTAGTAACCTGCCACAAATGTCAATTTTATTTTAGCAAGATATGTAAGATACCATATTTTTGGTTACACTAGTTTGTTGACATTTAACATATTCTAATCTTCACATACAACTCACATTAACAAATGGAATAAGTTTACCAACAGAATTAGTTTGTAATGGTGACAGTGCAGTTCTACCTTCCATGCATAGCTGGACGAAGTTTCTGCAGGCCTTGGGAGCTTCTTTGGACCACAGTTCTACATCAATATCACCCGCAGAGGTCTTGATTAAAACCTTTGAGGAGGAGGAGGATGAGGACAGAAGTGATTTAGGGGGACACTGTTGAAGCTTAATGTGTTGAGCTACACTATATGCACAAAGGTATTGGGACATCTGGCCATACACCAACAGGGACGTTAATGCATTCAAATATATAGACTTTAATATGGAGTTGCCCCAAACTGTGTCCACAAAGTTGGAAGCATGCCGTGGTCCAAACCCTGGAAAGCAGGGGTGTCCCAATACTTTTGTTCATGTAGTGTAACGTTACTTGTCTTAACTAATGGATACATAATTTAACGTATCAGTAATAAACATACTCTCAAAGCAGTGCTATGTGGAAGAAAATGCTAATTATATGTAGAATTACTTAATTTATATTATCTAAATGTGTAATTTAGCAAGAAGACTTTATTTAGTTAACCAGTTGACTGACTAACTTACCCACCTTGCCATTTGTAGGGGGCTCTTGGATGTATATGTTGCTCATGTTTGGAGGAGTATTACAGCAATATCTCCCTCAAAGTAAACACACTAAGACACAAGACACGGCGACTTCAACATGCAGAAGAAAAGAGACACATGAAGAGTTTGTTGTTATTTTTGGGGTAATAAAACCTCGCCAGCTTAGGATGCTTCTTCTTTTACAGCTGTAATGCTGCTTGGAGGCTGTGAGGCGTTTTGCTGCCCTCTACAGCACAGTGGCTGAATTTCAAGTTCATGAAATACCAAGTTAAAATAGTGTTTATTATAATTTCAGTATTCAGTGAAACAATACAACGTTCCTATATGGGCATAGAGCAATACAAAGAACACAAAACAGAAACAACACAAGACTGCGTTAGTGCAATCAGGACATGACTGCACGAATATCTTTATAATTATGTGTTACAGTTTTTTATATACAATAGTCTAATCATGTGGAATATGACTTCAAACCACATTTTATGTTCATTAATAAACTACTTCAGCGAAATTTTAGTTATTTATCTATAGTATTAATGTGTACATGGCATAGTGTATTTAAAACAAAGTATTTTCTGGAGAGTTTTGATTTTATTTTGTTTATATAATATTTTATATAGTTCTTGTCTTAAGCATAAGCAGTTTCCTCCAGGAAAAAGTTTCTTGATTTTGATTAAACAAATGAGCTACAGTACAATCGTTCGTTTACAGGACAAGACAGAATACTGTGTCGTCGACAGTAGTAACAGCATTAGAAGTGACTGAGCACAATATTATGGCATAATTAAGCAAAAACATAATACATTGCAGCAAAAATATTAGAAATAACGTACAGTACATAAATAAATGCAGGGAATTAACAATGAGTGGGGAGTTATATTTGTTTATGCCGTGTGCTCGATCTATCTATCTATCTAAACATATGCGTTTAGCCAAACACTTCCACACACTAAACTTTCTGCTGAGCTCTGTTTTCTCTCACCGGAGAAACGACGGCGGACTGTTTTCCTCCGGACTCTTTTAGGAGACGGACCAAAGAATCACGGCGGTCGGAGGGCTTGTTTATGTTGTTTGTGTTCATTCGAAGGGGATTTTACTCACAAAACCTCTTTAAATAGGTTCAATGGCTCTTCCAGGTCTGTATCAATTATAAAACTAACTTATCTTACATATTCACTCATCGGAGGTCTCAAAAACTTGAGGGCCAGAGAATGTTCTAGAAAGCCCAGCTCTGTAGATCCGAGGGAACTCACTTTCACACGTTTATAACTGGTTATAACAGTTAAATTGTGTATTTTCAACGATTTTCAATGATTGTAAATATAATACAAATACACTATATGAACAAAAGTATTGGGATACACATGTTTTTCAGGGTTTGGGCTAGACCCCTTACTTCCAGTGAAGGGCAATCTTAATGCTTCAGAACAAGACATTTTGGATAAATATGAATATATTGTTATATATTATGTAAAATATAACAATAAATATGTGGAATATAAAACAGTTTGACAGCCATAAAATAGTATTTATTAGTTTAATCTGAACCAGCAAGGTGATCCAAAAAAAAATTTAAAGAAATGAGGGGTGTCTCAACTTTTGTACAGGGCTGTAATTTAATACAATAGCTCAGTCAGTCCTAGGATCACCTAGGCACATTTTTCTGTTTCTCTGACCGAAACATATTTCATACAATTTATTTGTGGACTTGGCATGTTTGATGTGTTTTACACCCATGACAAAAACCTGTGTATATTAGCTTTTGCTAAAGAAGTGTAACTTTTTGCTTAGTTAATGAGTATAATCAAGGGCATTAGATGAAGGTAAAGTGAAGATGTGCATAGTGTGGGGTCTTAAAGACTGGAATTAAGAACCCCTGCTTTAATGAGTGTTATACAAGGGCTGTCATTACCCATTATGCAGTTATTATACACTCATCACTATCCTTTTTCTTCCAACAGGTGTAAATAAAGATAACATTCGTGCCGGATGCAAAAGATGTGGCTATCGTAAGTATTGGATATGATTTTATATTGGTTTTGCTTTAAACGCAAGGGGACTGATCTTTAAAACATCAGTCAGGTGTAATTCTCCTTTAAAGTCATAGAATTGAATCTTTTCTTTGTACTTCTTCACCAGCGGGTCACCTGACATTTGAGTGTCGTAACTTTGTGCGAGTGGACCCGAGGAAGGATATTGTTCTAGATGTGAGCAGCACAAGCAGTGAAGAGAGCGAAGAAGAACAACAGGAAGCTGTCAGTAAGGAGAAGATCTTTGGAAGCAGCCATGCCAAAGGTTTGTGTGTCATTTGATTTTAAATTTCACTCAGTTTTATTTCAGATAATATGGTAATTACATGTTTAATATTCCCTTGACTCTGACTGCATTGGGTCATACCAACGTTTTTGGGCTCCTTTAATGTGGGGACTGTGTATAAAAGGGGTTGTATGGCCCACCTGCACCTACATACCCAGTTATTGCATTTTCTTTCAAATCCAATGAGTAAAAACAACAGAAAAGTGTGTAGTGTTGAATAACAAAACTATTTTCGTTCAGATAGTTAGATTAAACGAACATATTATATATCTAAATATAGTATGTGTACACAAATGATGCTGTACAGTTAAGTTATTGTATAGTTGTAGAAATAATAGGAAATGTACGCAAAACTTTAAAATGTTTTGTTAAGTGAGTGGGTCCCTACCTTAGCCTTGTAAGCCCTTTTTCTCAGCACACATTAGTGGTTTTCCTGCTTTTACAAGCCCACTTTAACACAAGAAATGCTTGTTAATTAGTTGCATCAGGTGCATGGAAGACATTAAAATCTGCCGAGCAGAAGATTCCTTCAGTACCACATCAAGTAACTGAAGAAGAGAGGTTGGATATTACAGCATTACAATGATAAAAACAGACATCAAAATCGCTTAAAGGACCACAAGAAACAAGAGATTGTTTTAAAAGTAATCACAAGGTGGTGTTAAGCCTTGTCACTTGGGGATTCAATAATAAAATCTGCCCAAACGTTTCCATTCAGTTGTTACATGCAGTGAATTTTCTGGTATTGTGCTAAAAATGTAGCTATATTCAACATGTAGCAGCAGATTAAACTGCTTTCTCCACCTTTTGACGGCTGGGAGAGGCTACAGCACCCCTCGTGACCTGGGTTAGGATAAGCATCTGAAGTCTAAAGGTCTCCTGATATTCAGCCTTTGCTACTGAATCCTCCTTGAATTCCCAGTTTGCACAGTAAGAGCAGCCACTTTGTCCAGATATTGAGTTTAATTTGAGTTTGATGTTTGCTCCACTTTCAGGTTCTCATGATGATTCCAAAAAGGAGAAACGGAGAAAGAGAAGTAAAGAAAGGTCCCATCGGAAAGCAAAAAAGAGGTACTTGATATCAGTTGTGAAACGAGCCTGTATATACTACATGTGTACAAATGGTTGTTTCAGGCACCTACAAAGAAGTAATCATTTTAAGAGCAGTGTCATTTTATCAATATCTACAAATGGGCTTCCTTCATATTCTCAAGTTTTTGTTTTCGCATAATGGCAGCATTGCCCGAATCAAGGCCCCCAGTTTGCAATAATGATGATAAATTTCCATTTTACAACCACAGTGTTTTCTATGCTTGTCCTTTGCTGTTATGGGGTGTTACAGGAATCCCCAACTCCAGTCCTGGAGGGCCAGTGTCCTGCACAGTTGAGAGATTTCCCTGCCCAAACACACCTGATTCAACTCGCCTGTAATGCCAGGTTTAGGAGGTTAAATACCAAACTGTGATGGACACTGACTTTCCTGGACCAGAGCTGGAATCCCTGGTATAATTATTATTTCAAAAAAGCCAGAAAGCTTAAATATTAACAATAAAAGAAACCCCAACTTGATCAATGTAGTGAATTTAACCACTTTATCACTCCAGCTTTAAAGTGACACCCTTTAACACACAAAAGTCAAACGACCAACATAAAAAAATATTGATTGCTTGTGTTGATTTCATATTGTAAATTAGCATTTGGCTCTTTTATAATAGGATACAGTTTCTCAGCCACTTACATTGTTGAAGCTGAAGTTTTATTTGAGTACGAACTCTGGCACCATTAACGCCACACAACTAGGACGGTTCTAGAACTGTTAATTAATTCGGTTTATACAGCATGTCCACAGATTTTGATGTTAAGTAGTCAGACTTTTTCTCTCTCTCTTTTTTTTCCTCCTAAAAGCACACTTCTAATTAGACGTTGTTGAAGGCAGAGCCGTATATGAGGCACATCACTTGTAATGGTTGAAAAAAGAGAACCTTTTACTTTAAGTGGTGTGCTGGAGTGTCCTTGGAACGCTGCAGCCATTTAACTCTCTGTATCTTGGCAAAAAAAAGTGGTTTGACTTTTTGAAGTATTTGTGTTCTACATTTAATTACTTGGATATTTGATTTGCATTGAACATGTGATAATGCACTGAACTGAAGGGGCACAATGTTTTTAAAATGTAATGACCAGTGAACCACGACAAATGACCAGAAATGACTTACATTTAAGTTTCTCCTGTAATAGTTTCTTTTTGGTAGTATGAGATTTGTCCTGAAAGCAGTTGGGTGGGAGTTATGAATCATTATAATGGTAAAGTATTCACATTGTGTCACAACCTACTTACCTGAGTGTACTGTGACTATATAGTAAAAAATGTTGACCGACTGTGTTTCTTTACAAAGAGAGTGTTATTAATCATGTCATGATTTAGTGCAGCATAGTTTGTGGAATGGTGAATTTTTGCTCGTAGTGTTTGATTGTAGTTTCGAGCTGTTACTGTTCAAACTTAATTATTCATGTTTATTCACATTTCCTTTACTCAGGTCTCATTCATCTAGTGATGATGATGATGATGAAGATGAGGAGGAGAGCAGGAAAAAGAAAAAGCATAAGAGCCATAAGAAGAAGGGCAAAAAAGAAAAGAAAGAGAAGGAGAAACGACGTAGGAAGAAGAGCAAGAAGAAACACGAACAGTCTTCGTCCAACAGCTCCAGCGAATCATCTGACACAGACTGAAAAAAGATATTCTGATGATTTGGACTACACTTCCAGTAAAGCACCTCTCATGAAGTGTAAAGTATATGAAGCATTGCAACACGTATGCAATCATTACTCATAAAACTATGTGGTCTAAAGGATGCAAACTGTCTGTTACTGTCTGAGCAGTGTTTTGTTTTTCTTCTGAAATAGGTAGCGGTGACCTTCTTGTATCAGTGATGGTTGAAAAATATTCTGTGTTCACTCTATTTTTCAAGATATTGTATGATTTTGTACAGAAATAAAAAAAAACAGTTACTTTCATACACTGCCTGTTTTGTTTTTGTAAAACAAAAGGTTATTAGCCTAGTCTGGTGGTTGATTTAATATAGTTACATAGTCGTTTATATTTAAACATATTGGTCAAATTTAAACTCTTGATACCAGCTATGTAAATAAGCAACTAAAACTGTACAATATGATTTTCTCTTATGCATCTTACCTAATAGTTACATAAGTATAGTCTTGTTCTGTTTTGATTGACTGACTAGAACGTTCTAAACAATCCCGATGTGCATATTATTTCAGTGCAGGGTTGTAGACTACTTGTCAAAGTGAACTTTGTCAACTCAACCATATACAATAAACCATACGCAGAGAGATGAAATGGCAAAGCTCAGGGTCCACCGTGTAGAAATAACAGCACACATAGTGCAAATAAAAACAAGATTGTGCTAAGACTGTGCTATTCTAGTGTGTGTGGGCAGCATTTTG
>JBBPCY010000035.1:1852823-1863646 GCA_037974405.1 Brachyalestes nurse | reverse complement strand
AGGGGTGGGTGGAGCATGGGATGGTGGGGCGTGGCCAGCAACTGCTTATTTGCATGAAAGGGACAGAGCCCTGAAACGGCTTGTTTGGAACAGGACTGAAACTGTGAAGAATAAACCTGGTGATATCTCTTTATGTGAGAGTGATTTTGTTCAGAGAACTTCATGAACAAGTTTTGTATAGCCCATAGATCTATTATAACTAGTTTTTTTTAAGTGAGTTTTGCATAATAGGTCTCCATTAAATAAAGACTTAAGCATTTTTTTAATAGAATTTGCCCTTAAAAGGATTATAAACTCTTCTTAATTTAATTGATCTATTCTTTGATTTTTATTTCTGGATAGCTTGGTTTTAATTGAAGCATATTAATTTGGGTTTACATGATTTTAAAGTAATTTATTCACTTTGTTGCACAGATTTGTGTCAAATGAAAAGTGTGTATCAAATAAAATGTATTATTAAATGTAATTGTGTTTAGTGTGTGGTGTATTGTGTTTAGTGAATTATGCTTAGTATATTGTCTGGAAGTGTATAGTGTGTAGTGTCTTGTGTGTAGTGTATTATGTTTAGTGTATAGTGTGGTAGTGTATTGTGTTTAGTGTTTAGTGTGTAGTGTCTAGTGTCTAGCGTGTACAATCGAACGCTTGATCCCTAGCGCGCGGGAGTTCCGTGACCACGTAACACGCGGGTTCCCATGGAGGCGGAGCCTCATTATGGGATGTTAGAGGTGAAATGGCGCTCGGCGCGGTATTTTAAACAATCGGATCCGTTTCGTGACTCGCACCGAGAGAAAAACGGAGCGGGGCGGCACCGGACCGGACCAGGCAGCGAGGAGCGTCCACACTTCGGGACAAGGCGCCTTGACAGAAAACGTAAGGATTCCCGGCTAGCCCTGGCCGTTTTTGGTGCTGAGAGGGCAGGATGATCTTAGCTGCTTAGCCGGTTAGCCTCCCGAAGCTAACTGGTTTAGCCTCCGAGCTAACAGCTGATACTGGCTGGGGGGGATTCACTAAATTCGCACTCCACTCTGGAGTCGCTCCAAGAAATAGTGACACACCCAAATGGCTTGAAATGACCTTGGAAGGAGACACCCACTTACAGTATAAGGCACCCCCTTACAATGTGAGCCCTTTGTTTACAGTTTGTTTACACATGATGTTTGTCTGGAAACTCAGATGACAGCACTGACGGCAGCCCGGACTGACTGTTGTTTGTATCAAACTCTAGCTGCTTGACAAGGTACTAAACTACATTTTACCACAGACAGGACACTAGTTGTTTCACATCACTACACTAAATACTGCCACATCACTGCCTTTCGTGTCTTTAGTGTTTTTATCTTCATCCTAAGTGGCTGTTGTGTTGAGGTGTCACTCTTGCTGGTCTCATTGCTAATGTTTTCGTCAGCATTTTAATGCACTTTTTAAGCTCTTTATCTGTGTGTAGTAATTAGTAGTAGCCTCATAATTCCTTGTGTTTTGCTTGCTCAGCTGGATTCATGTATTACATCACACTGCTTAGTACAACTGAAGAGTCATGGCTTGCCCTCAGTATTACTTTATTTTTATTAAACGTTTTAGTTTATGAAACATTTAGGGAGCGTTTTTTAACTGAAAGGTATTAGCAAAGATAAGAAACAAGAATACGATTAAGTTCTATCATTCGCATGCTCATTGCAACAAGAGAGAATAAAAGATAATATTTTAATAGAAAAAAACATAGATAGTAAAGGATAGTGGCAACTCAATGACCCCAGCATAGTAACAGTGTAACAAATAACTAACAAACACTAACTTTGTTCTGTAAATATTGCTGTACCAGGCTAACAATATAGCAAGAATACTGAGAAATTGGGTGAATATTTGTATTCATTTTTAATTAATCAGACTTCCAGAACCTCGTTCATGTTAGTTATGTGCCAGTAACATGGAAAGTGAAGTGTAAATACTCTGTATTCATTTACAGAGTTCTTGTTTTTAGTTCCAATGTGGTTCTTGGAGTTTATATGACCGAATATGAGCTGAATATTGTTTTCTTTTGAAAAGTGGAACACTTCTGCGTATGTAAACAAGAACTACCGTGTTTCTGTGTTTGGCAGTAACGTGGAAAGTGAAGTGTAAACAGGCTGTTTGTGAATTTATAGCTATTAAACAGAGTTCTACGGCGGTTGTGGGAGTGACAGAATATGAACTGAATATAGTTTCTCATGAAAGAGGGAACACTTTGAGTCGTGAGTTTGATTGTTTATGTTTTCTGTGTATGTATTTGTGCACCCCTCTCTCCGTCGTTGTTTTTCTCCCGTCTCGAAATGAACTGATGACGAGTTGAAAATGGCGGATCTTTCGAAATCCAACCCGGGCCTGAAATAGAAACGCAGCTCCTCTGCTCGCTTTCTTTCCTGCTCTTCATCACCACACCTCACACTTTGCACCAAGGACATGCTCTTCTATTTCTGCACGGGTTCGTTTTTGAAGCGTAATGTGTTATAGATGGGGGAAAATACGACCTGGTGAAACATTTATAAGCCCACTCGTCTCTCAGACCCACCACACTGAGGTAGGACAAAGATTTTTATTTTTTACGATGTTCAAGGAGGCCTAGAACCATACAGTTCACCACCTTACTTTTTTAGGATTCCCCTGCAGCAGATTTATGTCTAATAAGGAGCACATGTGCCTAAACAGAACATTTAAGGAGTAAAAAGCCACATCTTAGGGCTTGACTAAAGCTGTCAGTGTCTCGTTAGCTTTAATGCTCATGCAGCTTTATGAACTGAAACCTGTCCTCTCTAACCTCCCAGCTTTTATCCCTGACAGCTCGTCCACTTCCCACCTACAACCCTGATAATATAAAGCTAGCTCAATTGCTAAGTTAGCCAAGTAGTAAGTTATGGTATTAAACGAAAAACAGTGGCCTCGATCTGTGTTTCGAATAACGCGCCATTCCCTCTTCACACCAAACCTGCCTTTTCAGCCCTCAGTTGTATGATGTCTTAGTTTGGATAGTTTTTCAATCTCCTGTTACTCACATGTTCCACCATAGACACTTTCAGTCTCCAAAAAGGCCGCCCTTGGCTGAAGTTGTGTCAACCCTGTAGTCATCTTTGGTTATAGCTAAGTTAGATAGCCATGCATATTTTTGTCGTTTTGAATTTTGGAGCGAGCCTAAGCTTCAGTTACACTATATGGACAAAAGTATTGGGACGCCTGACCATTACATGGACTTGAATATGGAGTTAGTACCCCCTTTGCAGGTATAATAGATTCCACTCTTGGAAGGATTTCCACATAATTTTGGAGTGTTTCTGTGGGGAATTTGTGCCCATTCATTCTGTAAAGCATTTTTGAGGCCAGGCATTGTTGTTGGACGAGAAGGCCTGGCTCACAATCTTCGTTCCAGTTCATCCTAAAGATGCTGGATGTGGTTGAGGTCAGGGCTCTGTGTGGGTCACTCAAGTTCTTCCACACTGAACTCCTCCTACCATGTCTTTATGGATCTTGCTTTGTGCACTGGGGTGCAGTCATGCTGGAATAGAAAAGGTTCTTCCCCAAACGGTGTCCACAAAGTTGGAGGCATGGCTTTGTCCCATTCGTCTTGGTATGCAGAAGCTTTAAGGTTGACCTTCATTGGAAGCTAAGGGCCTAGCTCAAAAGGTGTGTCTCAATACATTTTTCCATTTAGTGTTTGCAATGTAAGCATTCTGCCCTCTAGGCTACACCATTATACAGAGTTCTAGTTTTTTTAAATCCTGTATTATTTAAAGAAAGCAGATATTGTGCTATGGGGCCAGGAAAAAAAACTAAGATATTGTTGCTATGTTATACTGAATGTAATTAGAGGTTTTCATGAAAATATTTTAAGTTAAATTAGCATATGTAACTATGTGGGTGTTTTTAGGTAAAGCAGTTTGTTTTTTAATTACTACATTCTGAGCTGCTATGTAGTATTTCACACACCAATAATTATGTACTACTTAATGTTTTGTACTTTGATGCTGTAATGATGCTGTAATTTAATGTTGCAGCAGTTTTTGTCTCTTCTTGTTTCTGTGACTTGTTAAATTAACACCACGTCGCTTCAGAGAATGCTATTTCAACCCTCTGTGTACTTGTGTATGTGGCTGGGCTTACAGTATACTCTCTTTAAAAAAAAAAAAGATATTCATCCAGTTACATTGCCTGACATTAAGTTAACACACAATTTTTTTTATTGCTATTTAGAGCCAAAATCAATAATGGAGCAAAACCCATACAGGTATTGGCGCTTATTCAAATGAAAAGAGCGTCTGCCATTTAAATGAAAAAATCGCATTACAATTGCATGTTTTCTGTGCTTAAATAGCCTACATGTGTACTTTAATCAAAAGTATATCACGCCAAAAGCTGAAAAGGAGCATTTGGATTACTGAGAACAGACCATGCCTGCTTATCAAAGTTGGCTTCTTGGGGGGGGTTGTATGATAATGTGCCTCTTTGTTTCAGTGACTGAGTGCATGTGAAAGGATGGACGTGGTGTCGCCTGATCTGAATAGTATCCTCCCTGATGAGATCATGGACACTGAGGCCATCGCCATGGAGGAGGACCCCCCCAACGAACCCTCTGCCCCACCTGCCCACTCAGAGCTTGAGCCAGCTCAGGTTCCTATGGAAACAGAGGTGCCTGAAATCATCAGCTTGTGTCCTGCTACCACGCCGACGCAGAAGATGCAAGCTCTGACCACGTCCACTACCACTGACTCCACTCTGTGCATTGGTTCCGGGGCGCAGCTTCTTGTGACCTCTTCCTCCTCTGGCCTTAAGCCTGTCACCACCTCCACCACCCAGTCCAGCAGTCCTGTGGTGGCCCAGAGCCTTCCCAAGCTCGCAGCCCCTTTAACCCTTCCAGCCAACCATCAGCTCATCATCAACAAAGTGGCTGCTTCCCCGGGACCAGATGGCAAGCCACAAGGTACCACTGTCCTAAAGCAGGAAGGCCAGAAACTCTTGGTCACTGGCCTTAGTAAAACAGGCCAGCCGGTTGTGCTAGCACTGCCTCACTCATGGAGCAAGCCTGCCACATCTCAGGGGACGGGGGACGCCAAAGTTCAGCCGACGCAGTTTAAGGTGGTGACGACAGCGACGAGGACAGACCTGAAACCTGTGATCGGAGTGCAAGGCGTGAGCTCGGCCAGCCAGCTTTTGGGGTCCTCCACCCCGCTGCAGGCCCAGCAACTCAAGACTGTTCAGGTCTGTAACATTAGACTGATGGAAAACTTTTCCTGCTGTGAATTCAGTGACCAATAAAATTATGATTTTTTTAGTCTTATTGTTAAACCATTGTTATTGTAGATTTGATAAACTATGCTGAAAACTGTAGATAAATATGCAGTTGCTACCAGCACGTCATTTACTTCTTCCATAGCTTTTTAAAGCAAAGGTAATTCTACAGTCGGTTAAATTGTTTACATTTGATACAGTATGATTATCATTCTATACCATTCTATTGTTAAAACCATCCTGTTTCGTCTCTAGTTCTCCGATTAAATAGACCTTGCATTACAGAAGCAGTGTCCATTTAAGATCTGTTTGCGTATTACTGGAGCACCAAGCAAATCCTGTATCTTTCAGTTAACTGTTGGGTTCTGGATTCCAGGAGTAAATTGCACACAGAAGACTTTGAGAATTAGAGCTCCAAACAAATTACTTGCTGTTAGGAACACCATTTTATTCCATCTTGACTAATATGTTTACAATCTATCATGAAAAATCGCCACCAATCAGAAAATCAGTTATATATGTACATTTAAGAAGTTTTCCAACTTGGTCAGTTATAGTGCAGGACGAAGAGGTTGGGGGCACCCTTCTGTTTGGGTGTACAGATAATTCTTTGGTAATGAAAACTGAAAATATACAGACATTCTTATATGTCCGTATGGATATAGCAGCTCACTGTTCATATAATAACTGCACTGAAAAGTGACCCACAATTTTCCTTTTCTTAGCGGAAGATGAATGAATGTTGATTTGTTTTGTAGCATCACAGTGACTAGTTAACAACTTTCACACCGACAGTATTGATTCTCTTATTTAAGACTTCAAGCATCAGCATCTTTTACTTTCTCTTGTTTTACAGCTGTAGTTTTTTTTTTTTTTGGCTGGGAAAACAAAGTCCTAAATGTATTGTTTTGATGCTTCATTTGAAGTCTGCTGTTTTCGTCTGACAGATTACAAAAAAGACACCAGTCTCCACAGCCGGGCCCATGATAACAAAGCTGATCATCACAAAAGCCCTAAACAACAAGGGCCTGACGAGTCAAGCTACGGTGCAGGCTCCTGTGGTCACAGGTGATTTATGGGGTTTCCTTTCAGTACCAGCTTGTATGTAAATGTAAATGACTGACAGTCGTAGGTAGGGTTGTGTGATGTATTGAGCTTACTTGATGTACTGTGGCCTGTTCTTCAGGCATGTAGTAAATAACTATCATGAACATCAAGTTCAAATAGTCACATTCTCACAAACTCGCTTTGATGTTATTCTTCTCTAGTGCTCTCCGGCGGCTCTGTTCCTGTCACAGATACAAAGGCTGTGTTTCAAAGTGCATACTACCACACCAAGTAGTAGACAAATATTAGACATGTACACAAAATAGTACACAGCCATTAGAAATGTACACAAAACGGTACTCAGCCATTCGAAATATACACAAAGTAGTACACAACTAGCAGAAATGCATTCAGTAATGTGTGAAGTATAGAAGTGAGTGGTTTGGAATGCAACTTAAGAGGAATACATACGTCTCACACACACACACACACACACACACCCCTTTACTCACTCACCCATGCAGACAACTGTCCCCTGCCAGTGTGCAGTGCAGCGGTGCAGTTTTGGTAGGTGATTGCAACCCCCCACCCACGCCTAAGAAAGTTAATGTAAAGGTTTTGCCATTCTAGCCCTCACAGACAGAGACAGAAGAGCGTAGTGTTGTTTTTTTTAAATGACCATGCTGTGTGTGCTTTACATTTTGAAAATGATGTCAAATATTGTGGGTTGGTGCCATTTTGAGACAAAGCACAAGAAAACTGTCAAAGTTTAGTCTGAATCCTTCAAATGTACTTTGTCCAGGTATCAGAAGCAAATAAACACCCCCAAAGTCTTGGCCTCTGCTAGAAACCATGTGACAAAAGCAAGATCACATTAAGAAATGCAGAAAGTCCTTCACTGTTGGTGAATATGTTAAGGGGGCTTCTCTGTAAGTTCTCTTTGAAGGCTTATCAAACAGAGGCAATCATAAATACAATAATACTGGGTCAGCTAGAAGTGTTGAGTGATGCTTCAATTAAATGTCAGCTCAGCAAAGGAAAACAGGGCCAGGATCACACTAAAGGGCATCTGTTTATTTGTAGCACACATGGGGTTTCATGAGGATGGCAGCATTCTTGTGTACATTACTGTTTGATAGACTTTAGTCTATGCATTTGACAATTGCTGTCAATGCCATGATGTGAGTTGCTGCAAGCAGTGGTTTAAAATTGTGCCTGTGCGTTTTATTTATAGCCACATGGGGTTATTATTACTTAAGTTTATTGCTGAACAAGAGGAGTGAGATGTTTGTGGGGCTGATGACACAAAAAGATCATTATACTCTGCTGATTGAGAGAATGTGTCTTTAAAATGTTGTTGCTTGCAGCCTCTATAAGTGGAATACAATTCCAAGTCTGTCAGAAATGCTGTTTGATGTAGTACCTAATGAAACCTAATTACACAATTTAAATTAAACATTAACATTACTTACACTGCTAAACAAGTGTTTCAAACTGGCACTTAATATCAAAAGTGCTTTAGAGGAGTTCAAAATATGGGATTTATATGTTGCCCAGCCAAAGTAAGCCATAGCACTGTGTAACAGTCTAAAACTCTTCACTTATCCAAATAGAAATAAAGAATTAGTGTGTTAAATCAGATGTGCAAAACTTTGTTGACTTGTGTGTGCATGTACTTTTGTTCCTCAGGGAGGGTCATTTCACAGGCCACGCCATTGACTCCACCGCGGAGCATTGCTGTAGGGGAAACTGTGAGCTCGGTGCCACAAAGCATATCCAGCAGCAGTAAAGTTGCTATCTCTCCCCTCAAATCGCCCAGCAAGGTAGGTTGAAGAGTCAAAGGAAAATTAAGTGATTTAGATGTAGTCTGTTTGGTAAGCACAGAGTATATTTGTATGTGGAAAAAGTCACCAGAATTCCAGGTTACCCGTACCAGAAACCACATTTCATCAAAGTATGAATACTCTTTTACTGACTATAGTTTAGTGATCGGTTTGTAATAAATTTACACTCAAATTAAACTTACAGCACATCTTTATTATGGAACCCAGTTGGTCTTTAACAAATTTTTCTTCTTTGTTCTTTCTTTGGTGGCAAAACCTGAAGCTGACAGTGGTTTCAGTGGCAAGCCAGTCTCCGAACTCTCCTCAGAAACCTGTGGCACTGCCTCTGAATGTGGCTCTGGGCCAGCAGATCCTCACTGTGCAACAGCCTTCCACAAGCTCCCCAGTCAAAGCAGGAACCAGCCTGTCAACTGCCCAGGTGCCTCTCTTGCTCAGCTTTCAAAACACTAAAGCACTAAACAAGCACTGTTTAGCCATATTTATGCCTTATAGTCTTGTAAGTATTGTAATAAGTTGTCCATAACACCTACCATCCAAAACAACTGCAGACGAGCATTGCTGTGTTAGATAGTACTTACTGTATTTGCCTGACCTATAAATTTATGTGAAGGAGTATGAATGAAATAATGGGTTTGCCTCTGCTCTTCTCATAGGCGGTGAAGCCAGTGCAGACCGTGGCAGTAGGTGGCACGCCTCAATTTAAAACTATCATTCCCCTGGCCACGCCTCCCAACGTGCAGCAAATCCAGGTGCCTGGTAGCCGTTTCCACTATGTACGTCTGGTTACAACCACCACGGGGGGCAACACACCGCAGACATCCAGTCCCAGCACAAACACCAACCCTGCTATACAACCAGGTACAAGACGCACACACACTCTTTAAAAAAAATTTTGAATGAGAGAACCTTTTCCTGGGGGAAATTGCTTATGCCATGAATGCATAGACACAAAAACGAGAATGTTATAAAATATAAAGTAAAAATAAAACACTCCAGGAAGTGCTCTGAAAATGCTCTGTAGTAAATACACTATGCTGTGTACACAAACTGCTGCAGTCAGCAAGAGCGGTGGGGTATAGATACTATAGATAAATAAAATGACTGCTGAAGTAGTTTACTAGTTAACATAAATAGTGGTTTGGCGTTGTTCTCTATACCGAGTCTGTTACAGCACATAATATTGACACAAGTAGTGAAACTGCACATAAGACTACTGCACATAATAAAAATTGCATGTAATGATAATGTCACAAAGGCCATAGGTGTGTGCTACATGTATGTGCTGCAAGGTATATACCTTCCTCAGTAACCATAAACTAAAGGTTTATACAGTGAAACTTTTGCAAAAAAAAAAGTATTTAACTGTGGTGTTCTTTTCACAGCCAAACCCATGGTGATGAACACTGCTGCAGTGAGGATGTCTGTTCCCATAGTCCCAGCACAGACTGTCAAACAGGTAACATCATGCTCTACTCTCATTCTTATTCCAATGCCAGTTACAGCTACAGCGCATTTAAATGTGAGAGAACAGGATTCAGCACAGTTTTGCAGAACTATTGATCAGCAATGTCTTCATTTTGTATGCACATATTTATATAGATGTCTGTTGGCCGACAAGTCATAACATTCAAATCATCTGCCTAAGACTGTGTAGTTCTCTCTCATGCCACCAAAACAACTTGATAGATCGGACTAGTTTGTCCAGCACATTCCACAGATGCTTGTTGATGAGTGAGATCTAGGGAATTTGGAGACTAAGACGTTTCCTTGAACAATTTTTTTTTCTTCAAGCCGTTCCTCAACAATGTTTGTGCTATGGTTACTCTTCCGTGGGACTAGACCAGATGGCGTACACTGCAAAAAATGCCCTTCTAGAAAGAAGCTTAATATTCCTAAATCTAGTCAAATTGTCTTGTATTGAGCAAAAAAATCTGCCAATGGGATAAGCAAAAAAAAAAAAGAATTCTTAAATCTAGCAAAAAAGTCTACCAACTAAAAAAACCATAACGTGGCTTAAAACTAGACAAAAATGCTAGAATTGTAGCAAACTATGCTTATTACAAGCAATGAGATTACACTTATTTAGGCCAGAATTGCTTAAAATGAGAAAAATGCATTTTCTGACTGAGCTTAGTATAAGAACATATATCTTAGAACAAGGAATAACTAGCCACTGAAATATTAAAATAAGCATTTTTTTCAACTGACTTTAAGACCTGATACCTTCATATAAGATTTATAACCAGAAATAACATCTTAATTTAAGATAATATGGCAAGCATGAGAGGGGAAATGTGACATTCTGATTCACAAAGAAATCCTGATTAATATTCAGCTTCACACCTTCAAATTATTCAGACTCCCAGGTGAGTGTACTGTGCCCCAACAGGTACAATTCAGTACAACTCCCAATTCCAATAATCCTTCTCCTTCTCGTCCATCACTACACTGCGGTAGATAACGCTCTAGATCATGGTGACGAACGAGACGGGCCAAATCCACACAAATAAAACACTAATAACACAATATTACACAAAACACAAACATTTCTACACCCTCTAATATCCCCAAAACACACTTAAACAGCCAACTGGCCACTCGTGCTGGACCGCAAAGGCTCATGGGAGTACAATTTCTTAAAACAAGATAATCAAATCTTAAATCAAGTCTTAAATCAAG
>JBBPCY010000035.1:1830705-1841613 GCA_037974405.1 Brachyalestes nurse | reverse complement strand
ATATACCTTTATTAGTCCAAGTGGAAAATTTGCATTGTTACAGCAGCAAAATGGACAGTAAGAGCAGCATAAACAATAGAATAAAAGCTATACAGCACAGTATAATATTAAATATATATTGTATGTGTGAATATATGTGAAGCTCTTTTTCCGAAATGCTATAAATTCATTTTAAAAGTTTTTAGAAAAGTGACATTTATTGACCCAGACCCACACATTTTGCAAATCTTTAATTTGTCCTGTTAAAATAGTTTGTTGGTTTAGTCTGAAGATCCATCTATTCTTTTTTCAAAACGCTACAAATCCATTCATTTTTATGTTTCTTTTAATGAACTGATAAACAAAATAAAGAAAAACTTGAAATACATTCATTTGCTAAATCTAAACAAATAACTCAATAAAAAAATAACATACATATGTGTGCTGTGTCTGTAACCCCCACGCCTCCAACTCTTGCTCAATGTGGACACACAGACCCCACCACACATCATGTAGCTGTTCATCAGAACCTTCAAAAGTATTTAAAACAACCCTTTTCAAAAGATAGTTAAACAAGCAAGCAAAACTGCTCTCTGGTTTGGAAAAGAAAAGAACTGCAGTTTACAATCCATTTTAAACAAGGAAATTTATCACGTTTTGGGATTGCTTCCTGAGAGCTCCTCATATATAAGCCTATATAAGAATATGTATGTTTGTACACATTGCGTATATGTTTGTGTATATGTACATAGTGGATATATATATACAGGTACACACCGGAATTACCTCAGTTCACAAAAGTACTAACAATGCACCGGATATATATCCTTGTTCCTGAGAACTTATGCCTGGCGATGATGATCAGAGATCTTTTCACACAATACTGAGATCTAAGGCTGCCTGACAAAATTACCATTATTTTTTATGTCTTAATGTTTGTCATGTTGTACCTACAGGGTTTCAGAATAAAAATAGAGTGGCCATTTTAGCGGAACTGGACAAGGAGAAGAGGCGTCTGATTCAGAGCCAGTCCATGAACAACCCAGGAGCAAGGTACAACAACTATAACACACTTTTCATTCTGCCTCAGTCTGAGTGCGCCACCGGAGAAACCTGGACCTGAAAGGCCACGACTCTGCACTGTGCTGGAATAAACCTTAAACCTTCATCTGTGGTTCACAGTTCTAGTTCTGTAAGGCAAAAGATTCAACCCGTTATAAGAGACACTATATGGACAAAAGTATTGGGACACCTGACAATCACACCAACAGGGACTTTAAAGACACTGCATTTAAATACATAGACTTTAATGTGCAGTTGGTCCCCCCTTTAACAGCTTCCATTTATCTTGGAGTGTCTGTGGGAATTTGTGTCCATTCATTCTATGGAGCGTTTATAAGGTCGGGCACTGATGTTGGATGAGAAGGTCTGGCTCGCAATCTCTGTTCCAGTTCATCCCGAAGGTGTTGGTTGGGGTTGAGGTCAGGGCTCTGTACAGGCCAGTCAAGTTCTTCCACACCGAACTCATCCAACCATGTCTTTGCGGAGCTTGCTTTCTGCCGGAATAGAAAAGGTTCTTTCCCAAACTGTGTCCACAAAGTTAGAAGCATGGGGTTGTCCAGAATGTCTTGGTATGGAGGAAGGATTAAGATGGTCCTATACTGGAAGTAAAAGGTCTGAACAAGACATTTAACCCTCAGTTACTTTATGGGGAGTGAACTTGTAAATAATTGTAAGCTGCACTAGATACCAAATGACATAAATGTATTGTGATCCTTGCAGCTTTGTTTGAGAAACACTGAAGGACCAAAAACTGTCCAGCTGCGTTGTCCTCATTTTAAGCTATTGATGGCCAGTACCTAAATTTAGCCTGTTCTGATTGCTTTGAAGTGATGATTTTTTGTAGATCCCATTTTTGTGATTATTGATCATTTTCAGATTTTTAATAACAATCAAATTTTCTATTGGTTTGTAAAAACAAGAAAGGATGAATTTAATCTGAAAAAGTGATAAAACTACAGTTTTTAGCCAAATTTTTTACAGATTCTAAAAAAAAATACATGCATTTAGAATTATTCTGCTTGTCCTGCAGTATCCCTCTTTCAAGACCAGCGATGAAGGATTTCCGGGACCACGCAGAACAGCAGCACATTGCGGCCCAGCAGAAAGCAGCTTTGCAGGTATCTGTCAGTATTTCAGAATTGAGAGTCTCAACTGTGTGAATGTAATGTGATGTAGAGTTCTGCTGATGATGTAACTAAGGCAACTACTCAGTTATCTCAATTGAGGATGAAATTGTAGAACCACATAGATTGTTCTCGAATCTCACCCAGGCAACACCTTGGTCTGGAAAAGGTTAAACCTGTTTTTGATGTTTTGTTTCAGCACGCACATGCACATTCATCAGGCTTTTTCATCACTCAAGATTCCTCCTTTGGAAACCTTATCCTCCCTGTCTTGCCTAGGCTTGATCCAGAGTGATGAGGATATAAACTGTCTTACATTAAAAGGACATTGTCTTCTGTAGGAACGGCTTGAAGTTTGTGCTTGCCTCGGGCCTTTGAATATTACATCTCCTTCAATCCAGGGCATTACAAACAAATCATCTTCTCCTCTAAATCCATGTTGCTTAGCTGACCTTGGCATCCATTAATTGTATGGTTTTGTATTTCATATAAAATAAAGAGAATTTGACTCTAGTTCTTTTTGGGATTAGTCCTGAAGTGGTAGTAAGAAGCCCCACATGTTTAGATTTGGCCTTGTTTCATTGCTTTTTTGTGTTTATGGCGAGTTTGTTTGTTGTCTGGTTCCTCTGGATTTCTCTTTCTTGTCCTGATATTTAGTTTTCTGTCACACATCAATTTTCCAGCTCCAGCCAGTCCAAATCTCTGGTTCTCCCTGAGATTCAGAGTGTGCATTACTGTCTACAGGTTCTGTCTGAATCTGCAATTCATAAATTCACACAATGGAGAAACATACAGACTTAACCAGACTTTTCAGTGGGCATCCAGAGTGCACTTGTATCACTAAATGCCATAAATTTATAGCGAAATTGATGGGAAACGATGGGAAAACAACTTGGTTTCCAATACATGCATTCCTGCAGCCTTGCAGACTTCAAGTAATGTTGGCCATTGAACACCACTGAATGTCTGTTTTGAAGTCCATGAGACTGCAGTTGAGCATTCACATCCTCCCTATTACTCCTCCCTGCAGCCTTGTGAAGCTGAAGCTTCCCAAATTTCCAGACCAGTTCACAAAATATCCTGCACCACAGAATTCCTATAACTCCTGATACTACAACCATACTCTGAAGCTGAAGAGTTCCCAAAATGATCTCCTTGACTATCTATGCTGGAAGTGTTATGCAAAGGACTAGTGGACTTAGTGACCAGTAGACAATATAAGCCAGCTCTGTTCGCCCTCTGTGTCCACACATCATGTAAAACATGTTCATGTCTTAGTGTTTACTAAAACTACTGGCTTTAAAAAATTTAATCTCCTCAACATTAAAATGAACGCTGTATTTTATTCAAACACAAGCAACAAACTCAGTTTAACATTTTATTACTGTCATCCAGTAAAACCACCTGCTATGATGATGATGATGTGTGTGTGTGATAACGACATAATCATCTATGTGAACCTACTTTGAAAGTTAGGGACAGGGGGCCATGGCAAAAAACCACTGACTTCATAATTTGTGACAAATGAGCATGCATTCAAAAATAAAAAGGATTGATTAATATCCTCCTAATCATCAAATGGAGTGTCTGACACAGAGGCCAATACTGGTCATAAAGTTAATACAAGACACATAAAACAATAACTTCATATACTGTAGTGTGAAGATTCATAGGACTAACAATCAAGCTACACCCACTGTCTGCAGCTCCTGAACTGCAAGTTACCTACGAAGGCAGAGGCAACAGGAGAAATGGGTTAAAGTGGCATGGAAAAAGTAGGACAGGTCACCTGGAGAGGGCAACACCCAGTGGAGTATTCTAAAATGCTTAATGTGGACAAATAAAACTGTATGGGCTTAATGTAGAAAAACAATGGCCTAAGAGCACCAAATTATCATGTTTGTATGATTTATACATTTTAATATATATATATATAATTTTGCTTACTCTGATCCTCCTGGGACAAATGAGTATATGCGGTTTAGAAAAGAGTGTTTATATATGACAGGTGTTTTTTAAGTGCTTAGTTTAAAGACCTAGAAATATCAGATTTTTCTTACACTTTTAAGCTCATTAAAGTCACTGAGCTGTATTGAGTGAGCAGTAAGCAGTAAAAAAATACTGTGATCCTAAAATTGTTTTTGTATGTTTACAATAACAGCATTTGGCATATGCTCTTATCCAGAGCAACGTACATCTGTGCTTTATAGTCCAAATGAAAACACGTCCTCCATACTAATAAACTTAGATTTAAGGTTAAGAACTGATAGAAGACTAAGGTTCTGCCAGAGAAGTTAGGGCCCACACAGAGCACACTTTGCCACACTTCGCTTTCCTCCTAATGGGCTTCAATGGAAACAAAACCACTGAAAGCTATGATTACATTTAGGGAGAATATTCAGTATTTAAAAAAAAAACATTCTTGTATGGCAACTCAGATTTCAAAAATGTAAGAAACTCCTGGTATTCCTAGGTCATTACAATTAACCATATTAAGCTGTTTTCTTAAAAACGGTTTGAACCGGAGAGAAAACGGAAATGACTAGTGTTTTGTTCTTTTGTTTTAAAGCAGACTGTAAAATGTGAGCGTTTTAGTGTTCCTAGGTCACAGTTTTAGTGCACTGTTAAACATTTTAGAATGTCCCACACTTAATGAAGAGACAAAGGAGTCCGTAGGTGGGCTTTATTTACTGACAATAGGTAAAAGCTCCCCCTTTGCTTTCATGGCTTTGATCTTGGCCTTGATGCTGTCGTCCATGGCCTGCTTGCACCTGATGGCATAGTGAGCCAGCGTCTCCTCCTTCTCGTCCCACGGAGGCAGGGCGTGGAAGACTTCTGGAGCAGCCAGGCTGAGCTCCGCGATGGCTGCCGTCCTGGAGATAGTGTTGCGATCCACCCCAACCCGGTCAAAGGCCACTTTCATGGAGACGCTCCGCCGGAACTCTTGCAGAGCCGTCATGTAGCGAGCGATCACCCCAACGACGTTTTTCACTGCAGAGAAAGAGATGCTGTCAGTTACTGCTTTAAGGGCAGCTTAGTCTGAGCCTCCTCAGACAAATGAGTATCAGTGCAGAAAGAAATTACCATTTATTCTATCTTGAGCAAAATACTCAATAATTAAATATAATTTGTTGTAACTGGTCAACAAATCTTTTTGAGCTGGCTTACATTAATCTAGGAATGTAGCTTCATTATTAAAGGAATCATTTGGTCAAAAAATCACATCAACATCCTTTTGCCTGTTACCCAATTCGTGGTAAATGAAACAAGGTAGATTTAGTGCCTGAACTTTGCTTCAGGGAAGCTGGATAACCATATAATCACAGACTTCCCTCATATGACACAACTGCAACACAATGTCAAACACTCGATTTTGTGGTTTCTCTTAGTTATAAAGATAAAAATATTCCATACATATTTAGGGATGTCATGATTAACCGGTTTCATTTAAATCGGCTTGATTAATTAATTATAAAAGCTCCCCAACACCGCATTTCTGTCGGTACTCTTAAAAACGTAGATTATAACAGTGTTATCAACAGATTGGCAGGACTCGGCCAGAATGAAAACATTTCACCAGCAGTGCACTTGTGCTAGAAACAGCCAGACAGTACAATCAGCGAATGACAGCGCTCTTGACCTCACTAAACAATGGCAGAGAAAAAAACTGAATACGCTTTTTAAGCGATTGAAGTTCCTTTTTTTAAAAAGAGAAATTAGCCAATATGTATGCTTAAATTTACTTGTAAAGAAACAGACTTTGTTTATTTTTGTTTTCACTATGATGCATCACTGTTAACATTATTATATGTTTCAACCGGCAGTATCCAATTGTTTATATTCCATTTATGCACTGTATTATTTGTTTATAGTTTTAGTGTTTAGTTTTAGTTTTAGACAGCAGTAAATAAAAGGAAAAAAAACTCAAAAATGCGATTGTCTACATTGTGAAATTAATACATGTGAAATAATCGTGATTGTTTATATTCTATATATCCAGTTGTTTATATTCCATTTATGCACTGTATTATTTATTTATAGTTTTAGTGTTTAGTGTTTAGTTTTAGACAGCAGTAAATAAAAGGAAAAAACCTCTAAATAATGTGATTGTCTACACTGTGAAATGAATACATGCAAAATAATCGTGATAATCATGAAACCATGATTATTTCCCAGACGATAATCGTGCCATCAAAATCTATAATTGTGACATCCCGACTATTATTGTTAGCTATTTTAGGTACTTTTGTTTGTATGTTGTTTATTAGTCTCATCCAGAGCAGAAGCAAACTTCAAGTGCTAAATATGTCTCCACTGAGTGACTTGGGGAATTTGGGGAAAGCGGTAAAATTGGAAATCAGATTTTTGACAGTATTATGTACTGTTACTAGGGCTGTAATGGTACATGTATTTGTACCGAACCGTCACGGTACATGGGTGATGGTTCGGTACATGATGTCGTACAGACAATACACGGTAAGACGGAGAAGACATGACTGAAGTAATGCGGATCCCTACGGCATCACAGAGGGACCAAAAAACGGCAGTAAATCATAAACCTGGGTCGTAGTGTGGTGCAACGTAGTGTGTAACGCTTCTGCTGCCTTACACATACATGAAAATATAAGCAAGAGTGTGTGTTTACTGGTTAATACACTGCTGTTTATTTAAAATAAATGAAAGCAAACCAAGCCTCATTCTTTAGAACTTTTTGTTACTTAACTTCACTGACTGTTACACTCCATTTCATTCATTTGGCATACGCTTTTATCCAAAGCAACTTACAATACGAGGAAACACTATAGTATCAGGACCGTGTGAGAACCAGAAGAGAGTTTTGAGTGCTAAAATGTTTATGTAGGGACTGCAAGAAGATAGATAGTGCATTAGGAGATGCAGATGAGTCTTCAGGAGGTTTTGAAGAAAGAGAGAGTATGTATTACAGGAGGTAAGAGAACTACTACTATTAGTAATGTTATTAACTATAAGGGTACTACTGCTACTGAGCCCATCACATACTTCTGACTCGAGTGTTTTCTCCATCCCTACTTCTCTTGGAGGAAATCTTGATGGTCCTCTGGCGCTCTAAAGGATGCAGCTCCACCTCTTCAAAGGAGTCGAACAGCACTGGCTGCTCAAACGGAGCGCCCTCGTCAGGGAATGGACCCATAAGCTGATGGGAGCTTCCAGCTTCCATCTGACTTGACGGATGACATCTTCTCTTGTCTGCCAAAGATATAAAACAGTGGTCACCCTACGTCATGGACATACTTCGTGCTTGCGTTACTTAAACTGCAGGACCATGATTCACTTATTCTTTTTGAGGCTCATTAACTAACTACTATTAATAATACAGTAACATATTTAGTTATTTAGCTATTAAGTGACAGGGTTTCAAAGGGGTTTATCTACATTAACATGCACAACGCAGTCTGCTCATAAATACACTCATTCTGTCTTTATTCTTTTTCATCTTTTCATCTATCATTATTCACACTTAAGTCTGAACAGAAATCCCACTGATGAATAGTTTTGCTTTGTTTAAACATTCTACTTAAAGTATGCAGAGGCCAATTGAAAACCATCCTCTACAGGGGAAATCAGCCATGCACATTTTTACACAGCTTTTATTGCTGAATTGATCAAAATGGTAATGAATATAACAAAATGAGGCCTGTACAAAAGTTAAAAATGTATGTTACATTTTGCCTTTTCCCCTAATGTTAAATGTGTGCAACAATTTGCAGATAAATGTCGTATTTCAGTGTGTTCTCTGTAACTAATGTTGTTCAGACTTTCTCACAGACAATGCTGAATGAGTGATTAGTTTGTATATTGGTTTGTCTGGTTGCAGCACACGGTTCCAGGTGCTTACCTGGCCGGAGCTGGTCTTGGAGGAATTCACAGATGAGCTCTGCCTTTTTGGTGAGTTCCTGCTGCAGCAGCTCTTTGTCCTGTCTGAGGCTGCTGATCGTTTCCCCAAGCAGATACGTTTTATTCCTTTCAGCCTGGAGAAGACCCTTCAGCTTCTCTATCTCATACAGAACAGGTGACCCTGGTTTAGAAAGAGACACACACACAAAATGTAATTTAAGATCACATTGCTCTGATGCACAGAATGTCAAATATGAAAAATAGTGTCTAGAGCAGCTAACAATTATATATATATATACGTGTGTGTTTGTGTGTGTGTGTGTGTGTGTGTGTGTGCATGTAATAATACTCCAGAGAATGAATGTAACCCTTATGTTTGGAATCTTTTTACTTACTCCTTGTCCATTTACTTGGCTACCTACACTATATGTCCAAAAGTTTGTCATCAGTTTCTTCTGAAATCAAGGGGAATTTGCCCTCACCACTGTGAGGATTTGATTGCATTCAGCCATCAGAGCTCTAGTTAGGTCACGCACTGATGTTGGATGATTAGCTTTATATAAAAAATTCACTCCAGCTCATCCCAGAGTTACTGGATAGAGCTCCACCACGCCAGAGGACGCTGTTCCACTGCTTCACTGCTCAGTTCCAGGAGGGCTTTATACCCCTCTACTGATGACTAGCATTGGGCATGGTGACCTTAGGCCTATTTGAGGCTGCTCCAGAGAATATACACACAGGTCATTTCATTAGGTACATCTACCTTGTTTATATTCATTGTCCATTTTATGGTAGACTTTCCACACAGGTGCCCTTTGTAGCACACATACACACAGTAATAAATTGGCTTGTCTGTGGTGACTGGATACTTTTGGACATACAGTGTTTCTTTGTGTCATTAGATGATAAAATAAAAAACAAACCTGTATCACTGACACAAAGCCAGTATAAATGACATTACCGAACATAACTGAATATTCTTGATCCCTTACTACTTCAATAACACATCCAAAATGTTCAAATTACACTTTAAACACTTGAAATGCCTGGGGCCCTTTCCAGAAGTCCTACATAAATTTTGGCCTTAAGTTTTCCCTTTACATTTCAGTAAATATTTAGACACTAAGCGTATGTTTGTGTCGAATTAGCATGTTAAGTCCGATCAATTAATCACAGAAAAAATAATGCGTTAAAAAATTGAACACTGATTAATCGCACCACGTGAATTTAACCTGGTCCGCTGTTCTGCCGAAACATGCTACCCATCCAGATGTGCTACCGTGGCCTTCTGCACATGTGCAGTTCCAGTCTTGGGATTCAGTGCCTAAGAGGTTTTTGCAAGGGGCCACAAGACCATTCACTTTTAAAAAGTAAGAAAACATCAGCCAGTTTGCATTGTAGTCCACATAGCTACTAAGGCTTATTATTTAAGATGTAATACTCCCAGTATTCTAAAACTGTAAAGATTATTTGCAACAGGACAACTTTAAAACATGATATGAACTGTAAAGGATAACATAAATTAAATGGAGCGGCCAGGCTGCGCTCCGCTTAACAATAAACACACAAAACCAATATATTTATATTCTATATTTTTATTACAATACTTTGTTAGAAAATAACAAATTAGACCACTCATGATGCATCAAATATAAAAACCAGCTATTTACACATCGAAAAAACAAAGAGAGAATGCAGCACAGACAAAGTTCACTCTTTTTGATGTACGGGATTGAAGTGAATTATGAAGTAATTTTTCATATTTTATGCAATATCGGACCATTATTATACCATAGTGTTAAGTTCTCAGTCTCTTCAGATGTCCTCACCACCGTCCTGTAAAGTCTACAGCTGATTGGAAATGGATATTTCTCAAAGCAAAGGAGATATATATAGGTAGGTGTGTGTGTGTGTGTGTGTGTGTGTGTATATATATATATATATATATACACATATATACACACATACATACATACATACACACACACACACACACACATACACGCAGAATGTGAACAGTAGTTTTGCTCTTTTGCTCTTCTCAGCTAAAATGTGAAACTGATCCAGCTGTGATATACATGATCTATATATGATATGACCAGGCTATGCAATGCACATTGGAGTTGAATCCACACAAGCTTGTACCAAAACTTTAAAAGGTTTAAAAGGTCACTAAAGAGTGTGTCTAGAGCAGAAATAAATAATACAGCAATAAATAAATTTGAAAAAAGGAAAACAATCCAATTCCAAGGTGCATTTAGCCATAACAGCTTCTGTCCAGATGTTGCAGAACGGGGGGTGATATAAGCAGATACAGATACAAGCAGACAGGCTCCTGTTTCTTAATAAAACATTAAGGGATGATGATTAGTGTCAGGCAGTATGGCTATTATTTCATATTTTCCAGTCATTTCTGTGTAAATCTCAGTTGTCATGTATTCTCTCTAAGGTTTGTGATTGCTTTCATTCAGAAGAACCAGGCTTTAGATATGTGATATGCAATGACATGTATAAACTGGGATATGAAACTTTTTTTTTGTTAACAAAAAATGGCCTATATATTACAGGATATAAACAAATTTTTGCTGAGTTAACATAAGCTGGGATATATATTATAGGGTATAAACCAACTTTTGTCAAGTTCACCAAATTAACAAAAGGAAGATATTGTATACAATCACATGGGATTCTGCTGATACAAAATGTTCAGTACAGCCTCACCCAGAGCACTTTACAATGGTAGGCAAATGCACTCTCATGCCAGTACACATCATGCCTGAAGTAAAGGCATTCCTGCTGGGAGGAGGAAATTTAACCTCATGAGGCTTTAGTGAGACGAAAGAATCACATAAGATCTTTTTTTTCATGA
>JBBPCY010000035.1:1793561-1812135 GCA_037974405.1 Brachyalestes nurse | reverse complement strand
GAGGTCAGGCACTGATGTTGGACGAGAAGGGCTGGCTCGCAATCTCCGTTCCAGTTAATCCCAAAGGTGTTGGATGGGGTTGAGGTCAGAGCTCTGTACAGGCCAGTCAGGTTCTTCCACACTGAACTCCATGTCTTTATGGACCTTGCTTTGTGTACTGAGGCACAGTCATGCTGGAATAGAAAAGGTTCTTCTCCAAACAGTGTCCGCAAAGTTGGAAGAATGGCGGTGTGCAAAATATCTTGGTATGGCGAGGCATTATGATTGTCCTTCACTGGAAGTGAGAGGCCTAGCCCAAACCCTGAAAAACAGGTCTGTCCCAATACTTTTGTCCATATAGTGTACGATAAAGACCACTAAAAAGGGCCTGTTCATGTTGTGAGAATGTTAGCCATCAGGGGCACAGAGAAGCTTTTAAGGCACATTTTTTAAAGCCCGTAAAAACTAGGAGGTGTGTCCCTTGGCCTCCACAGAACAAAAGGCAGGCATTTTTTTCCACAGTGTGCGTAGTTGACCTTTTTCTGCACACGTTGTAACGCATAGCAAGTTAAAGAGATTACTTTTTATAGTAGCCTTTTTTTCTCTACATGTCAATAGTTATGTAGGCTACATTGAAAGAAAAATATTATTTTACTTGTACTTTCTGGGGATTTCCAAGCCAAAAAAAAAAACCTCTCACCAGTCTCCCAAAAACAAGAATTAAGCTGTGTAAGAATGTGCTTACTTAACAGAGACCACTTCCAATTCTAACACAAAATACTTTTGCATTTACATGGCATTAGATATATACAGTATATGTCTGAATAACATTGTCATAGATGAGCAAGACTCAAGTTTGTTTAAGGTATAATTTATGCAAATTAGATAAAGAGGTTGGAAAACCTATGATTGGTTGGTGTAAAAAACAGCATCCAATCGAGTTTAAGCATAATGGTTTGCCTGAGAGTGTTGACTGTGTACATGTTTTATAATGATTTGTGTAAAAGGCTGCATGTGAGTTATTGGTACAAGAGGTCAGTAAGCAACACATAAGGTACAGTAATTAGGCCTATACTTTTTTACAAAGATAAATTTTCAGTGATTGTCAAGTTCAAGCTGGGAGTGTCTTGTGACTGAAGGTGTCTTGTTTATCAGGATGATTGTATTGTCTTTGAAGAGGAAAAAGTACTAAAGTTTTTTTTTTATTTGGTCACAAGATGAGTGCCCTTGGGAAAGAAATGGGACTGTCCAGCAAGAAGTGAAAATGCTGCTTGTTGTTTATTGTAATGTGGCATAATGGATGTAATATGTACTAATTCTGCTTTTTACTGTCTAAATAAAAAATAATCAAGGCACAATTAATGGCACTAATAATGCCGGAATTAAATGCCCTCACTTACCACTGCTAGGTTGTATGGAAATGGAGGCTTTGCTCACTCATCTGCAAACTGGCCTAACCTGTCCTCAGCAGGTCCCGTGCCCTTAGCTCACAAACAAGGTGACTGGTTAATGTCAGTGTTAGTGACAAGTCTCATATGCAGGAAACATTTCAGTTCAAATCTACTTTGGATTGTGCTTCATTTCCACTGAAGTAGCTTTATAATGTCCTAGGTTTGTCATTACAGCACAAATGTCATAATATATATTATTTTATATTTGATATTACATATTATTATTATATATTTTGATTTTATCTTATACTTAATGTTTGACTTTGTTACCGTAGTGTCACCATTCTCAATTCTGAAGTCTTACTATGGTGAAAATCAAAGCCTAATAAACACTTGTTGATTGGATTTAACATAGAAGAGAATTTACTTGATACAGATTGACAGATTACAGGGCCACACAATGCCAACGTAAGGTTAGCTCAATTAAAGGGACCATTTTTCCTCATATGGCTTGTTTTATGGTTGTTGATTGCCTCCTGTTCTTTATATTTAAATAGGCGGTGACATCACAAAAACATTGAATTAGTGTTTACACACTATGTCAGACTCTCTTATTTGGAAAAAAGGAAAGTCTGATTTCCCTCAAATAGGCCCTTGAAACAGAGCTGACAGTATTGAACGTGTCAAGTCGTTTTCCATGTTGTAGTAGTGTTTTCATCCTTCTCACAACACTAATACGGACTGTTCTGAGAGATGTTCCAGAGGCATTCTGCCCCAGCCAGACCTGCTAGCATCAATTAGCAATGACGGCCCACACACTACATTATCTAGTGCAGTAACCCAATAACCACCATTGCAGAACAAGCTTGTGCTTCTCACGTGGCTGTTCTTGCAGTTAGCCATTTTCACTCTGATGCTGTGGGGGTAGGAAAGCGCTGTGGGCTTTTTTTGTGTGTGTATGAGTGTGTGTGTGTGTGAGTGTGAGTGTTTCGTTATTTTGACAAATAATATTCGTGAAGATCAGATAAAGTTTGTGTGATAGGGTGGGATTCTTGCCAGATGAGGTGTAGGGTATCCTAAAGCCGCCTGGGTTTTAGACTCCATGAAGCTTCTCTTTGAATAAACGGCAGTTCAGCTCCCTCGCACTGGATTACATCATCGAGTTTTATAGCCGCACTTCCTGCCAAGCGAAAGGCGGAAATGTAGCCTTTCACCAAAAAGCTCAAACACTCGTATCCTCAGCATTAAGCGTTACGCTGCTGCTACTGTACAAAAGGCCCATAAAGCAGATTATGGCCTTTCTGAAGTCTTGTTTTGGTTTGGGATCTCGTATCCATGTGCGAACATGTCGGAATAAACCCTGCGTTGAGGGAAGATATTCTTTGCTGGCAGTGTGCATTGAATAACCTGTTTTAAAAGTGGTTTAGACCCACGGTTTCGTGCCTCAGCTGCAAGAGTGCACCTTGGTCATTGCTTTACTAATCTCTGTGCATGACTTAGGTTTGCTCATGTTCTATAAATTCCCCTAAAATTTCCCTGATATGAATCAGTTGAATCATGTCAACACAGACGAGGTTCCAAAACAAGGCAAGTCGTTTCAGGACAGCTTGCGTTTGGGTCATTGATCATGGCGCATTTTGTCATTGTGTGCTGTAAACCATCTTTTGGGTGGAATGGTGTAAGGGAAATGGCCTAGACCACATAATTACAGAAATCACACTTAAATACTGTTTGTTATGAGTTGGCAACAGCACTATTTTTGTTAGAAATGTGTTTGCACATGTACAACAAAGGTAGGCCATTATTATTTCTGGTTTCAGCAATATAGGAATACACCTGGCATACCATATGAAAGTAAGTATAGTAAGAAATAAAGCAAAAGGAGGTCATTTCCATTATTGTCAGTTCATTAGCAGACAATTGGTTGTTGGCTCTGTTGTACTGAGATTTGCTCTGAATTTCAGGGACAGATTGTAAGCTACAGTTCACTTACTTTTGTGCTGCTTCTGATTGGACACTTTTTTCTCAGCTGCTTAGTCAGACTTGAATATGTTATTCGTGATCTATTGCTGACTTTTGTTTTAAGAAAATGCTCACATACTTAACTTCTTTTTGAGGTTTCAGCAATAGATGTTTTCTTTTGCTCTAAACTGGCTCTCTAATCCATATATATAATCCGTAGTTGAAATTTGTCAAGTTTATTGATAATGTCTAAACAGGTTTAAGCCCTAGTGAGGAATGGGAGTCTGGGTGGGGGATTTTTAGATGCGTTGCAATTTTCTTTTAAAGGTTCTGAAGTGTTTGAATTCACAAAATGGTATTGTCAGATTTTTCCACTGTAAAGTAAACTCAACCTGAGACTTTAATAATTTGGCACAGCCTCACTTGGAGGACACGGCTTTGCTTAACAGCCACCTCTGCAAATTGTGAACAAACTAATCCTGTAATCAGAGTTTTACAAAGGTTAAAGGATGTCTCTTACAGGCTTCAAATCTGAATGTCTCTTACAGGCTTCAAATGTGCCCATTTAGACCACTGTTATAACCAGTATTAACAACAGCCACATTACTGCAGTGTTATCACACTAATGTAACATTGAAAGCCTCAATAGGTCTAATGACAGTTAACAATATTATTATGGCGGTATTTGGATATAAAGGATTCTTAACAAGATTTTTCTACCTGAATGCTGTTATTGGGGGTGTATGTTTACAATTATATAAGTAAAAAGCAGAAAGGCTGTGAAATGAGTGGAATTATGCTATGTTAACATATGTCATATTATGTTTGGACATCTGTTTACTTGCAGTGCTCTATGGTTCTCCTGTTTTGAAAATGAAATTCTTAAATATTTCTGTATCTGTCTATAAATTAAACCAGATGAGCTGTACTGTGTCAAATATGTGATACAAAAAACAAAACAAAAAAAAACAAACAAAAAAAAATAAATTGTGCTGAAATTCAATGTTGGCCACAAAAAAAATAAAAACTGAGATGCACTGAGAATTGGTTCATAATTGTATCTTGGTGTGGAGATCAAATTGAATGGTGAGGTAAAGATTCCAGGCTCTATGAGTGAAAGTTTATCCCTGATAAATGTTGAGCATTAAACTTTGGTAACCTGTTTGGGCAGAATTCTTTTCATGTTTTACCTCATCTCGAAGACGCCTGGTTCGACTTCCTGACCTTCCGACAAATGAGCCATAGTTTTGCTCTCACCAGTTGTGGTGTCTTCTCTCCAAAATGGAATGGAATGTTAGATAAGGAGATGGAGTCTGGGCGCAAGTGAGGAGCCACCAGGTTCTCTGGAGTTTCGGGAATGGTGGTCCTGTGGTGCTTTTGGGTGCTTCTTTGGCGTTGGCCAATTCTGTGTAAGCCGTGAATGCAAGTGTGCTGGTAAATATGCTTGGGGAAACCTTTGCAAAGCGTTTTTCTTCTATTTTTTTACCATCACACAGCTAAGCGGAATAAGGTGATTTTCACCTCAGTCCTCAATATCCATTCTAGGCCTTTGAACGCCTTTTGTTTTGTAGCATGTATTCAACATGTTTGGTTTTGTGCTGCACAGCTGGTTGGGAAATGATCTAAATGAGTTCTCTCGCTGGAAATGTATGATGATAAAAGAGATCATGCTGTACACTTTAGGAAAAAAAAACAATGCAAACTGAAGTCCAATGGGGTGAGTTGAACACGGCTGCACTGCACTGGGTCGCGAGACAGACAGGAAATGCACATTTTTCTGTGCGAGCCTTACTTTATTAAAGCCCACGGCTACAGGAGAGCTGCTTCACGTGATGCAGCTGCCCTGCATGTCTGGGTCACTATGAGAAACTGGAGCCCTGTGCTTCATATGGCACAATATTGAATGATATATCTTCTCTATTAAAATGGGGATGCCATTTGTCAGGGTTTCAGCAGTGCATTTTCCCAGAGAATGAGGGAGTGGTGGTTTAGGCCATGGTGCACTGCAAAATAATAGATGTTTCTTGCATAATTTTAGTTTCTGTGCCAGAACAGCAAAATTGGCCTAGCCAAGCTCTGCCAAGTGCATTCTTTTATAGCAACCGCTTCAGGCTCGACCCATCTTATTATACTATACGCACAACCCAGACCTAAATTCAGTTGTTAATGCCAGTCGATTAGCACAGGTAAACTTTTTTGTGGGGTTTTTACCATTTTTCTGGTCAATTTAGTCATCTAGAGCTTGACCATCACCTAAGATAGAGGTCCCCAAACCCCAGGCCATGGATTGGAATTAGCCCGTGAGTCATTTGGTACCGGGCCACACAGAAAGACTTAATAAAAAGTATTTTATCATTTATCAGAGTCTGAAAGATCTGTCCATGACAGTATTGAAAAGATATCCCCATCATCCAACACCGCCACATTTCTGCTAATGGAGACTTAAAATCAACACCTGCTCTCAAATAAATGTAACATTTATTTCTGAAGGGCTTTGAAGCCTAAAGTGACCCAGCCCTGCTTTAACATTAAACGTCTGAACATCTGTCTGCTTTTGAAGGTAGGACAAGCCTTCCAGAATGTTGGCAAATTCCCATTCAAGCTATTGATGTGTTATGATACATTGAGTTTTTGCCTGAAAATCCTGAAAATGCTATGCTATTAGACAGGACTCTCTTGGTGGAACTAATTAGCAGACTGGAAATGACAATGAATTTGCTTGATAAATAATGTTATAACACATCATAACACGCTTGGAGGAGAACACTGACTGCTAATTCTGTTATGCCAGTTAATAGATGTCCGTGCTGGCTAGCAGAACACTGAGTGATGTGGGCGGGGGTAGGGAGGACCGTCCTATCTACCCAAAGAGAGGGAAATCAGTTGTGCTCTATTGGGCTTCCAGGCACAGATGGCTGGAACACTACCAAGCATGGCTAAAGTTAGCATAGTGGCAAATTCATTGTCATTTCCAGTCTGCTGATTTGTTCCACCAGCAGAGTCCTGCTTAATAGCATAGTATTTCAGTCAAAAACAGTCAATGTTATGTAACACATCATTAGACTGAATGGGATTTTGCCAACGTTCTGGAAAGCTTGTCCAACCTACGAATGATGAGAACAGACAGATGTGTAGATGTTTAATGTTTAGGCGAGGTTGTGTTACTGACTTCCAGCCCTTCAGAAATAAATGTTATATTTCTCTAAAGTCTGGTGTTGACTTAGTGTCTAAATTTCATAAATGTTTATGGATTGGCATTAGCAGAAATGTATGAAAAATATCAGATATTTACAAAGGCCTATGGATCCCATATTGGAACTACCTACTCACAACAAAAGCTCTCAAAGAGCACTTTTGTGGGGGAGGAGCATGGATAGCTCAAATGCTTGCTGTTTTTTAATTATTTTGTCAGAGAACTAAGGTTGACTGTTAAATGATTCAATACTCCCTATGTAGCTTGTACAACCTGCGAATGCATGACAATCTCAAGACAGATGTTGAGATATTTAACGTTTAGGCAAGGTGGAGCTATGTAAGATAACAGGCTGGGTTGTGGTTTATATATCTTGCATGTGCAAATATGGTTTAAATTTACAGTAGATGAACATTGGGGTGGGCAGCCCTACAATAGGGAATAGCTTATTGCTATGTTGTTTTACATTTGGGAAATGACGAATGTGGACTGATCTGATGTGAAGATGCAGTGGATGTTTGCTTTCAGTTTGTTTGTGGCCTTCGTTTGCATGCAGGTCTTTAGTCTGGCCTCTTTCGCCTCTGCTGGAGGCTGTCTTGACGCCCCCTGGTCTTCACTGCTCCACTGATTGGTACTTGTTCTTTTGAAGCTGTCCACCAGTTGCTGTTTCTCCCCTCCCTGCAGTTATATTGGCCACCTCTTTTGTGATTTATGTGTTTTCTCCACGTGTTAAAGCCCAGCCGAATAAACGTTGACAAAGGCTGCTGGTTTTGGGGTGATACATGTCTTCTAGAACTCATGGACTTTGGACGCACACTGCACTTCACAGTATATACTCGATTCTGTTAGTTTGCACATTTCAGATCTTGTTTACACTTGTTTACAAATATTTTTTCTACATGCTTAGTTTTGGCCTTTAATTTTGTCTTTAATTTATTGCACAGTCTCAGATGTTTCAGGAACATGTTTCACTAAATGTTTGTATAACTGTGAATGTGAAATAAGGAATCTTGAATCTTAAAGTACTGCAAATAGCCTCCAACAATTGCTAGGATACAAGATGTCGGTAAAGCGAGCGCTTTTCTGCATGAGTCACGCGCAGACGCCATAACGGCCTCCTTCGTCTTTGTGACATTTTCAGAGCCGAGAGTAAATCTGCTAAGGAACCAGCTTGTTTTTGGCCCCTCATATGTGAAGCACATGGGCACCTTCCCCAAACATGCACTCCTCATTTCCCTCATAAACCCCACTTCTGAAGGCTCCATACTCTGCTGCGGCCGCCGCCTCTCTCCCCCGACATTCCGCTAATCGTCACCGCTTGATCACATGCCTTTGAGCCGGTCAGCGTTTGTGTTTCTAAGGAGGCCATAGAATTCCTTTCATGTTCCGCCGCGGCCCTGTGCGGCCAGAGATAGCGACTCAAAGGGTAGATGGCTCAGTAAGACCTCCTGACATCCTGGCAAACCATCCATAGTGTTCTTCCTAGGAATTATAGGTATATTTCCTCCCAAATGGACTGGAATGTTAGATAAGGTTGCAGAATTTGGGCACAAGCGTGGGATCCCTCTGGAGTGTCGGGAGTGACCCTGTGGAGGTTTGAGGGCTTCTGTTTTGTGCTTTTGAGGCTGGTGAGCATCTGAGAAACAGCTTCTAGTTGAACAGCTAGTATGGTTGGTGTTAAATGTGCTTGACCTACCAAAGTGCTGAATATAGTGAAAAGGCGTAGAGTCGTGAGTAAGATATTTGAGCTTTGAGGAAAACCCAAATGATCACTATTCATTTATGTATGGCATTTTTTTCCAGTTTTCTCCCCTGTTCTACCCACTACCTAGAATTCACCCAGTCACCCAGTGATGGAGGAGAGGGACGTCTGTCCTTAAGAGAATGATAATCTCTTGGAACCTGAGCCACGCATGGCTGTGGCATCGATGGGGACATGCTGTGCATATTCTACTGTGCCTTCAGTGACCGTGTAATACTGCTTTTGAATGTTTGCTGTAACATAGGATGCAGCTTCTGTCCCTTACCCTTCCTATTACCAGGAAATTCTTAAACGCCATTCTGGATGATTCATCTCATGTCCTGAAAGGCTTCCTTCAGCCTGTCATCACTGCTTCAACAGGGCTGTTCACAGGGGCCACACTTTAACCCTTAAACCTACACTTACAGCGTATTAGTGAAAATCTGATTAAAAAAAAAAAGTCTCGCCCACGGTCCGGACCCCACCTCCCTCTGTGGGTTTTCCCCAACCACTTGTGGGCGGAGACTTTCCTGAAAGTTCTCACGGGTTCAAAGATCTTGTGTTTTTCCGTTTGTCTCTAAGACCTAAAATAAAAGGAATCTGGGCATTTTTGTTCTTTATGGACTTTTGCATAAGACAGATAAGTTTTTAAAACCCCAGTGGTGGGTAATTTTTATTACATGATTTTAAAATTATTATATCTTTGGTTCTACGTGACAGCAAACAAAGCTCAGCATGATGTCTGACACCTCGAGCATCAACACAAACTGGGGGAACTTCCATATAAGGAGTTTTTGGCCGTATGGCGACGGGTTACCATTTACTGTGCTGCCGGTGTGGATCTGCGCTGCTTAATACTCTTAAGCACTGTGTGGATAAGTGTGCTTTTATGTATTGTCTGTAGTTTTATATATTTTTATGCCGTCTACGCTGGTGGTTTTATGACAGCCTAAAAATTTGCCTGCAGGGGTATTGAACTGAGTTGAACTGAAATCAGTCAAACTAATCAGATTTGTGCTTTCGATGCTGATGAGCTCTGACCAGTCTGCCCATCTACTGCATAACAGAGGAAACTGTGTTGACCATTTCCTTGTTTACCATCATTTCACTTCCTGGTGAGTGCAGAGGCGAGGGAGAATCTGGAATTTGCCTCCCAGAGTAAGTGACTCATTCTTTCCACTTTCCTGAAAATCTCTTTTAAATGTTTGTGTAGCTCGTCCCCATTCTCCTGAGGTCCAGCAGCTTGGCACAGCTATTTAGAATAAAATTCAGTGAAAAAAAATGTGTAAATATGTCATTTTTCTTTTGCCAACACCTATTTTTTCTCATGTTACCTTGTCAAGGCGGCATCCCGTCAAACATTCGCCTGTTTTTTTAAGCTAAGACTTCTCCCATTTTGGTTCTCAGGCATCTAAAGCTCCGTGTTTATCGATGTTTTCAGAGTATTTGTGAGAGGTTGCACTGAAGGGACTGTGCAGGTGGTAGGACAGGTTTACTTTCTGCCTTTCTTTTTGTTGAGTGCGGAGTTTCTTTCTTTTCTCCTGCTGATTTCAGAAAGCTCTCCTCTGCGCAGTAAAAGCGACCCTGTAGGCCGGGACAGACTCTAAAAAGGCTTAGGAGAGGACTTTCTGGTCCTCGCTGTAGGCGGACAGGTGCATATAATGGGCATCATACATACCTCTGATTCATTCTTCACAGCTCAGGTAAGGTGCTCTGCAAGGGTGGGCTATATGGCAAAAAACCCACCAACGTCTACTAACCCAAAAACAAACGGTGACGTTTAGAGGATGGCAGGCTCAATTACCCAGCATGAAAGTCAAGGCTGGATCCACCCATCTCACCTGAAGATCCCTGTGAACCCAAGCACTGAACACTCTGTAACCAGGCAGCCTGAGAGTTCAAACATGGAAAGTAAATAAATGCGGATACATATGATGTAACAGTTCCCAGTTTCTTTAGCGAGGGATCTGGATGCTGCAGGGCTCAGCACAATTGCTACCATTATGTCCACCTGTTGTCCAAATCCACTAGCCATCTATTTGGAGATCTCAGGGAACAAAATGACCGAATGTGTCTAATAGGTATTTTTGAGATCAATTATACATATATTTAGATTTGAAGAGCTGGAATGGACATAATGTACCAGCAAAACAATAATGGATTTTTGAATACACTTTTTTTTTTTTTACCTCCAAGCATTAATAATGAAGACGACAAGTGAAACTAGTGGGGAAGCTTATCAGCTACTGCCATTCAAGTTATGCTGGTACTTTATACTGGTAGGTCTTACTAGTCTCTATAATAAATCTAAATATTTTTTAAAATCCATGCAGGATATTTTTTAATCCTTTCAGGTATTGAGTCACTGTAGTGATATCGTCTCGTAAGACCTTATTCGCAGCCATTTAGTAGAGGACCTTCTCACTCTCCACCCAAGGGGGTATAGATGTGGTTACAGTCAGGTTGTATCTCTGTTCCTGCCAATCATCAGTTGTGTGTGTGTGTGTGTGTGTGTGTGTGTGTGTGTGTGTGTCTGTCTCTTTTAGTACTTATCACATTGCCCATTTAGTGTATTACATCTCACTTAGAATGTAGATGATTTCCCAGACTGCTCTGAATGAGTTCATGTTTTCACATAGAGATGCAATTTGTAGCATCTCCTCTCATAACAGGACATGATAAAAGGTGTGATTGCATTTAAAGTGAGTAGGAATCTTCTGTTTAACCTTCAGCTGAAGCACTGAAACAGTCGTACCATTTAAAAAGCACCACTATGTAAGGCAAGACAGATTTATTTGTATAGCACATAGAGGTCACTCAGTGTGCTTACAGGAATAAAATACGCATAAAAGCATGAAAAGAAAAATAAACAATACTGTTAATATAGAATAAACGTAGTATTTAAGGTTAAGCTAAGCAAAGGTACATAAAGCAGTATAAAATGATACAAATAAAAGTGCATGGATTTCCCCCCTGAGATCCGCATATAGTTTGTGTGGTTTCATGTGCTGAAAATAGTTTAATAGGCAGTTTTCACAATTCCGCTGGAACTAGTCTTTGGTGGGTAACTTCTGTTAACACACAAAGGAGTCCCAGAAAAAGTGCTTCTGTAGGACACTCAAGAGCAACCCTTCGACAGGTTTCCAGCTAACAACGAGCTGATGAAGAAATGTGTTCGTGCGGTTAGGAGGGACAAAGGAATATGCTGTCATACGGAGGGGAAGTATTTTGTGTTTAGTCAGCAGTTCACCACTGGAGATTACACAGAAGGTAGTTCCCGCTTGAAAGTCAGTGCTGTTTCTTGCTACTTGTAGTAGCAAAGACTTTATTTTCCCCAGTAAAGGCTGAGAGAAGTTTGGCAAGGAGCTGATTTCTCTGGAACTACTGGCTGTGAAAAACACGATGACTACACGTCATGCCCCCCTGCTGGTATGTTATATTGTTAATGTTTGCAAAAACTAACTAACTAATATTGTTCATTACTGCTTTGTCTATCCACTATTTTACCACTGTAGAACGCTTGGGTGGGATGCAAAACGTGAAAATATGAAATATGATGGACTGATGTGGGCACCTACAATGTTAGTTAGCATAATTTTACCCTGATGTCTGAGTTCTATCAACAAAAATGTACATCCTTTGTTAAATTTTTTGATGTACTGTATCAAGTGACTGAGACGAGCGTTTTTTTGTTTTGTTTTTTTTTTTCAAAATAAAAGATCTTTCAGACTGTTTCAGATAATCAATAAAATATTTTTATTCTGTCTTTCTGCGTGGCCTGGTACCTAATAACTCACGGATGGATACCGATCCGCGGACCGGTGGTTGGGGACCTCTATTTTAAGAGGTTTTCATGTAATGGGCCTTTGAAATTATAATAATATTCTCAGTGCATTTAGTGTCCTGAATGAAGCAATGCAGGTGCAGGTTTTCAGCCATTCTTGCTTAGGATGTGTGATTCTAGAGAAAAACCTTTAATTGGTACAGAAGTGTGGAGGTGCTTTGAACTAAAAGGTTGTTTCCACATTTCATTTACAACAAAGCTTTTTTAGAGAACCCTTCATTAAAAGGTGCTTCAGGGACCTGAACGTGCTTGGCATCGCTCCACTGGCCCTCTTTGGCACCCTTTAAGGGTACATGAAGCTGAATGAGCAAGCCCCCCTGCAAGTGTGTTTGCTGTAACAGTCGGGGCGGTTAAAGGCCGCTCCTGAGCCAGCACTGAGAACTAGCTGCTTGTGCTCCCATCTGTTCCACGTTATACAACGAATAGCCTGTTTTTTCCTCTTCTTGATGAAAAGCACGATCAGAACAACGCCCCACGAGGGGAAAAGGTCCTGCGTCTCACTGAATTGGTGCTTTGCTGTTTGGAGCTCATGTATGTGGTCAACACATTGGTTTCCTGGGTGGAAATTACAGGGGTTGAATTTTGAGTCCAAAAACACCCCCCTCACACACACACACCCACACCCTGCCTGGCTCAGCCCAAACAGATGCCACTTGGCGCATCATATGCACACACTTATACAGGATCTCCTGTTATGCCCAGCTTTCAGTTCTTGTTTAAGATCACTGAGCTTTTTTTTCTCCAGGCTAGTCTTAACAAGTGTGCAGGGCAGGTTTTATGAGACACTTTTGCAGCTTTAACTCTGGACTGCGTTCTTCGTCAGGGGAAGCTCCATTGAATAATCATTGTTGGACCTGGATTAGACCCTGCAGGTTCTCGGTTCTGCACACTGTGGTGATTCCTTGCCAAAGACCAGCGTTTGAGCCGACCTACAGTCCTAAAAATAAGTGTGGGAAGGAGCTCCTTGCATTAAGACACAGAACTGTTATTGGTTTCCTAAACTTTTAATGGGTGGTCCTTAAAAGAACATTTTGCCTTCACTGTTAAACAAAGTGATGGCATAGAAGAATGTGTGAAGAACCGCTTTTATGTAAAGAATTCCCGCTTAATTTAAAACAACACTAATATTGGTAACAAACCTTCACAATATTTGAAGATTCTGTATGCCTTTTAAATGGTTCCTCACACTCACATCTGTAGAAATGGTTCTTTCAGGTTCCTTTATAATGGTTCTTCTACAGCATCACTTTTGTTTGAGTGTAGGCATATTTTAACCCTTTCAAACTGAACTCCTTGGCTCCTTGCCAAATCTTACTCTAGATTAGTTAAGGGAAGTTCGTTGCAATTAAACTATTTTAATTTGGAAATTAAATGCATAAAAATAGGCAAAAAACTAAATGTATTGCTTCGATGGGTCACATTGTGCGTGTACCACAATAGGATGATTTTGCTGGAGCTTTTTGATGTAATAAAGACTTAAATGTGTGTAATCTGTCTATTAAAATGCAAATAGGGACCTGGATTTGATATTGGATGAATCCCAGAATTGGAAGAGCCCTCTCTCTGCAGTCCCTGTAACTTGGGCCCCGTCGTCGCTGTGCTGACACAAGCAGATTGACTTAGATAGTCGCCTGGATTGACACACCAGTGCCAGACATCTGACCAAGAGGAACAGCCACACTCACACTGGAAAACTCTGTTTGCTCCTTCTTTTGCTGATTCTATCATGCCATTTCAAGGGGACTTTCTTCTCTCCATGGTCCTTTTTTCTTGTGACCGTTTGCTTTTGCATTGCCTTAATTCGGTGAAGAATGCCACAATCATATGACTATGAAATCCTGTTATTGCTTTTACCCTTCATAGGCCATTGTTGCCAAGTTCCCACAGTGTCATGACCTCAGTTTCTCTGCTGGTTTCACACCAGACCCCTGATGATTGGAGTACTGATGAAATTCAGTATTGTGATACTTACTAAATATACAGCGGTAGGAGGTGATATTTAGGTTTTCATGAATGCAATCAGTAAACTCACACAATGTTGTTGTGTGACACCTGTTATGGACTATAGCATTAGGCTGTACTAGTTAATCCTTCAGAGGGAGGATCTATTGAATTGACTGAATTGTCACCTATGGTACTGCCCTCAGTACTATTAGGATGGGATTAGTTTTCCTTGGAGAGGTGGGGTAACGTAATTTCATCACAGGACGTCTATAATGTAAATGAGAGATTTGCACAGGACAAGAAATCATGGTATTAATGTCAGAGATGTGAGTGGCAGTTGGTTTATTTTGGGTGATTTGGGCCTTTGTGGTAGGATGCACATCTTGATACAGACATAATGTTTTGCGATTTATTATGATACTCTAAGCAAGGCGATGCATTGATTTTGTGAAAATCTGCCAGTATGAAGAACACACCACCATCTGCATAAAATCTGAGGAAAAATATTACTCTTTATGCAGCCAGGACGGTGGGATCTGCATTTTCATTTATCACCGTCCCAATAACAGCCACTATCATAAAACTACTTTAATGCAATATGAGCAAAGGCATTAACATTTACCGCCACATGGGAATAATATAACCTGCTGTTATTTTTTGTGACTCTCTCGTGTTACGGGAGCTCACAGTCCATAAAAAATGACGGACATGCTGATTTTGGACGGGACTAAAACCACCGGTAACCATTAAACTCAGCCCTCCTTCCCATGTAAAACTAACGCTGTCTGAATCATGCTTTATATTCTGCTGCAGTTTGGCCAGTGTTTACTTCCAATCCACGTTCTCTCTGCTTAAATGATCTGCCTCCCCTGCCTGGCGTGGCTCTACTGTTTCTGAGTGCGTATTGACCTTAATGCTTTCGATTCCCTCTGAAGTCAAAACAAAGCCTGGGCTTCTTCTATTGACCTGCGAGGCCAAGGCCAAACTGAAGAAACCCCAGGCTCTCTAAGTATCTTTTTTATTTGAACTCGAGTGCATCTTCCTGCCTTGGTGTTTGGTGGTGTTCTCTGTTATTTTGACTGCTGAGTGGTGTTTGCTGTCTGCTGGCATTGAGCTCCTTTGCTGGCTGGCCTTGTTTTGGCTAGCAGGGACAGCAGCCTGGCTGTGAGGGCCATTGTTCTACTGTACTACCACATTTAGGCCCAAAGAAACTCCCCGCCCATCTCCTCGCTTCTCATCTGTGAGGAATGAGAACAATGTGGTGGCCCGGATGGACCAGGCTCCCTCACCACTGCACTCCTATTCGTTTTGCCATTCCATGCCCCCGTTCTGAGCTTTCAGTCTGATGGACACAAACCACTTTGCTCCTATTCTCCACTTGTACTCATTGCGGGATTATGGCAGCTCTGGGACTGCAGATTTGCCCTTCGCCTGTTAGTCCAAAAAGGACCCTTTGCCTGGCAGTCTAATTGGGCTATTGCATCACTGGAAGGCTTTATTAGATGCTGTTTTGGTGGAAGTCAGTCTCTTAGATGTTTCTTCACTTATCTTTCATTCTGAATGGTGTGAAAGCTGTAATGAGATTATTACAGACTTTGATGAAGTACTTGATGAACTTTATTTGTCCTTATGTCAGTTCTGGGCCCTTCTGTGATGGGAAATCACAAAACTTGCTATTCTTAGGCAACTCATTCAACCAGTAAAGGACTTAGTAATTAGCTGAGTCTGTAATAGCAGGGAAAACATCATCCAGGGGGACCAAGGACTGGCATTGAATCAAAAAGCTCTTTATTACAGTACACAAGTGCAGTGTTTGAGTCATGACCATAATGACTGAATACACTGCCCAGGTTAAGTGAATGTCACGTCTGTACCAGCGGGTCCAAATGGCTATTACACTCTCCTATAAGTTAAGAAAAGCTCAGCCAGTTAGCCCATGCATTTAGTGAACAATAGTCCTTAGGATGTAATGAGGTTGGGACTTTAAATGATTCATAATCTAATATTCCATTGCAATGTAACGATATTCCATTCCAATGTAAGGATACAAAAATTAATTAGGGCTTGTACGATTATTCGGTTGTAACTGGATTTGAAATTTTGAAACGTAGTGAAATCTAGGTTGAAATTTGACCTATTTAAAATGTTTGTTCTTATTGAATTTACTTAATGATTACGTTGTAATGTAAATGATAAGAAAGTAATATACTGGTTATTACAAAGCCATTTTAAACAAGGGGAACTGTACTAGTGTTGCACCTGTGTGCATATTACAAATGTTATGGATATCATGTAAAATAATTGCTGTAATACAAATAGTTTGTAATTACTCAATTGCTCATCAAACTAATCACTAGATTACTTGATTACTGAAATAATCACAAAATGAATGTTATTTTATTAGGGGGAGTCTGGATTTATTCAGCTTGAGCTAATATTACCTGTGTATGATGACTTTCTATAGACTTATATGATGTTCATCCTTATTTTCTCCTAGTTTTAGAATAAAATTTGTTTAAAGCAGTGATATCTGTTCACAGCAATAAAAGGGTTCTAGTCTGTTCTGGTGCATTTTTGTAACAATATTTTCATTGTTTTTACATATTACATATAGGCATTAAATCAGACTAATTCAGATAACTGAATTAGTTGAAATCATATATGCAGAAATAATTTACACTTAGAAAGAAATATTGAAACTTGGAATTAAAATATGGACATTAAGAAATAAATGTATATACACATACTAAGCAATTAGCTATACACGATCAAGGAATTTGAATAGTTTCCACTATTCATACTGTTTGGGTTCTAAAGGGTTAACAAAAAATTTGAATATTAGGAACCAGATGCCAGCATGCTGCAGCATTCGAATTATGAAAGCCAGCCATGGACTATAGTTATACTTGATCTGTGACCAAGCAGTTCATTAGTATTATTCCACCGAAATGTTTATTTTTACAGCATAAAACCTTTTCCTGTTTCCACTGTAAACAATAATGATCTTGAGTATTGGATACTGATATGATCCAGTATTTTTTTCTGCAAAGCTTTAAAACGAGCATCTAAAAGTAGACCATTATGCCCAAACTGCTCACAAGCTCCTCTACCCCATAGGAAGTCTTCACATGACATCACACCTTGTGAGTGTCTGCTATTTCAGGCTACATTTGCTAAAGGACTGCATGAGATTTATTTATTTTTCCTCTCTGATGTTTGATCCAGCAGTTTGTGGGCTCCACGCTTACACTCTGACCACTATGCTGTCTCTTTTCCAGTATTATTGATCATCACAGTCGGTATTGGTGATGTTTTCATACCGGTTGAGTCCCATTATGAGCTGAAGCTGAGAGTGAGTGTATCGCATGTCATATGTTATCGCTTGATTCTGGACGTGTTTATAGACTGTTTGACTGACAGCAGTGTGAAGGTCCTCTATGGACGTGTGGCCTTCTCCGTTTCCCCCCAGTACGGCACAATACAGCGCTGGTAAAAGGCCCGGCTGCTGATGGGGGATCGGGTGGCCGGTCCTACCTGGCCTGGCTGTCAGCTGGGTTTCAGTTCCCCAGGCTTCATTACCCTCCTGCAATATTAAAAGGGAAACAGACACCAGGCTGTGGCTGCTCTCAGGCGGAGCACAGTAACATGAGCGAGCAGTTCCTCTTCCTCCTCTGTCAGACGGCTACTCACTGGGGCTTCCAGCAGGTCAGGAACGCTGCATCCCGCGCTACGACTTTCATTAATATTTATATTTCTGTATTGCTCGGGGAGGCCGGAGAACCACGATGAACTGCGCGGGTGTATTGGTTTTAAGTTTGTAGCATGGTTAGATGAGAAAAGCATGGTATGTGATGATGGCCTGCGAGTTATTTCTTACTCCTGGCCCATTGAAACCAGCCTGATTTGTTTAAAGAGTTATTGGAGAGGGTGCAATCTAAACTTTTAGTAGTTGCTTGTGGGTTGAGGAACAGATGATTTATGATGGTTTCAGTTCGATCAGAAGTTATCGGTGTGTGTTCTATTCTTAGGAAAGCAAAACCATCCCTAACCTGCTTCTGTTTATCATGTTTTTGTAATTGATGCAGAATGAAAATGGAAATTTCAGTGTCTTTTGTTACCTACCTGATTGGCTGAGGAATTGATAATGTAATTAATTGTGTAATTCATTTGAATAGTACGACAAAGTAATAACCTCCAAAATGAGGCTCCCTTTAGCTTGATGAAGTGCTTCCTGATATGTGATTTCTGCTCTTGCCATTTTTTTTGTAAATGGCAGGACTGCCTTCGCGCTTGCGGATCATGGTGTTCCGTCAATATCTGAGGTGTGATGTGGACCAGATAACCGTCCATAAACTCTCCATAAACTCTCCACTCTACACGAAAAACCTGAACAACACTACAGCCTCGCTGTAGCTTTTTTCTCATCATTTAAACAATGCAGTCTGTGTTTGTGTGTGTTTGTGTGTGTTTGTGTGTGTGTGTGTGTGTGTGTGTGTGTGTGTGTGTGTGTGTGTGTGTGT
>JBBPCY010000035.1:1769080-1788527 GCA_037974405.1 Brachyalestes nurse | reverse complement strand
ATGCATTATATATTTTCATATCTATCTGTATAGCTAGGTCTTTATATGTAATATATTGTATATGCATTATGCATTTTCATGATACACACACAATATATATATATATATGTGTGTGAAAACATATACATGTATATAAATATATAAATGTACACACACACACACATATACAGGGGGTCCTCGAGTTACAACCCAGATCCGTTCCTTCGACAGTGATGTAACTCGAATTTTTGTGTAAGTTGAAACACATCCCAGCCTAAGTCACTTACCGATCTTAAGCAATAAAATCATAAAAACACAACTAAGCCACAGAAAAAGGAAAAGGAAAACTCTCTCACTCATACGCCGCATTATTGCGTATTCTTCCGCGCAGCTAAACTACTTCGCCCACGTAGTGCGTAAGTACGAGGCTAACGGTGTAAGCCAAGTAGGAGTGACAGTGAGCATTGTAAACTCGAAACGTCGCATGTTGAGACTGTTGTAACCCCCTGTATATGTACAACATTCATTATATTTGTGTGTATACATTTAAGAAAACCCCAAAAACCATATATATTTTTACATATATTTATATACACATAATAAAAATCTATAATGCAAGCTTTTTTTAGCTGTATCACTCGCCCTTATGTGGTAGTTGCGGTATTATGCTGTAAATGAATATATTGTTTATATGCTTATATGAAAATTACATCGCTACAGTTACTGGCAAAATTGTGCGAAGATGAAAGACAGAATTGTGTTGATGATATGCGTTTCATTCCTCTGGAAATGATGCCTGCATTTGATTCATTGAAGTTCATTACATCACTTTTTTGTGTGTGTATTACATCTGTAACTGTTTGTCACATGAGCACGTCTGTCTGAATTTACGGCTGTAATTTAACCGTGGATTGCTTCAGCCTTATGGAGCGCTTTATGTGCTTTGTTGCTCTGTTGGCTCCATCTGTTAGTGAAAGGAAGTCCCTGTGCACACTGGCTCATCTCCACTCTGTTTTGAATATGACAGTCCACGATCTCTCTGCTTCACAGCGGCGCGGGGTAGAGCAGGAATAGCCCACGCGTATGTCACACACTGTAACAGGTGGCTGAAACGGGGCGCTGCTGTTTACTTGGTAAATTAAGAATATTTGCCTGACTCTCTGGTCCAAACCATAATAATCCATTGATTTTTTTTCTCTTTTTTAAAATTATTTTTTTTATGAACCTCGGAGACAGAATATCTATTTCTGGACCTGGCTGTAGCCGTGGGAATGGTGCGAATCTTGCTTTTTAATTTTCTCTTTCACGTCGTAAAAGAAGACCCGAATGAGCTCATCTGCAAAGCTGGTTTATTGCGTTTTATTATCATGGTGTGGAGAAATTCCAGACTTCGTTAAGAGGAAAGTACCAGCCGTGTTACAGAAAGAGGCCGACAAGCTGGAGGAACATGAGAGTAAAAGAGAAAGTTCATGGCAGGATAAACACATGCACATTACGTCAAAGCCTAATGGAAAATGTGCCCAATGATTGATTGCCGAAAATGAATGGAATAATGATTATATTGTGAGAGCTTATCTTATGAATTCTTCTCAGGGACTTAATTTTGACTCATAAATTACTGAAGTGGTCTTTTAGAAGTGTTGCAGGTACTCTTCATTGACTTCTATGAATTACTTGGTAACTACTTGGTAACTACCAGCTACAAATGTTTTGCTGACTTTTGGTATTTGTGAATTATTCAGAACTTGCTATAAATTCTGAATAATTCAGTTTTTGGTAACTGCTATGAATAACTCAGTAACAGATTAATTTTCATGAACTAATATGAATTATACCTGCATTTTTCAGAAACTGCTATAAATTATTCAAGATTTGCTATCAATTATTCAGTAATTGCCACAGATTTTTCAGTAAATGCTATGGATTTCAGTAACTACTATGAATTATTTACTAACTACTCTGAATTATTTAGAACTTGCTATGAATAATTCAACAAATTAGATGCTTTTGGTAATTCTTGTGAAAAATTGTTCAGACCTTCCTGATTTTTTTCAGTAATTGCTATCAGTTTGAGTGACTACTATGTAATTGTTCATTAACTACTTTGAATTAGAACTTGCAATGAATTATTCAGTAATTGCTATGTTGTTTTCGGTAACTGCTATAAAATTTTCAAGAACAGCCACAATATTTTTGTTGCTGCTATTAAAATAATATTTAATGTTGGAAGTTGTGAAAATATGGAAGAAAAATGATGACGCCCCTGTTAGAATTAAAAGAAGGTGAATATAGCTGGTCTTGGATCAGGGTTCAAAACACAATAGGCACTGAGGCTGGAGCCGTCAACAGTACTGTGAGACTCGTGGACGTCTTTTCTTTTAAATGATACTGCGCAATCTGTTGCGACCTAATCATCCAGATATTTGGCCTGGATGCTGTGAACACCCCGTGGAGCTTTTGCTCAGTCAGATGTGAGATGTGCTTTGTGAACCTGCCCCAGCACGCTGCCTGATATGTGGATCCAATAACTTTGGTATGAGCGAGGAGGGTGAAGGAAAACAAGGCAGTAGAAAACATCGGAGGGCCCAGGCATTGTTTTGCACGTTGCATAACGTCTAAACGGGGAGGATGATTTGGTTTGTTCTGCTGTTGTTCTCTCGGCAGGAGAGGCCTTCGTCTCCAGCCGCCACCTCTGACCCCGGGGCGGCCAGGCAATAACTTTCTCGGCTCGGCTTTGCTTTTATGCTCTCAGATGAGGAGACCCGCGAGGAGCCTGATAAGACTAAAAGATCTTTTCTGCCTGGCGCGCATCCAGACCCTTCTTTCCTTTCCGCGCCGACAAAGAGCACATGCTGCCACACAAATTCACTTTTCAATTTCTCCTGATGGAGGAAAAAAATAGCGTTATGGCCCGACAATGCCACGGTAACCAGGCAATTCGACCCAGCAACACGCTGTCGTAATAACCGGGGAGCTGAACGGCTTCAGGCTCCACACATTGATTTTTTATTTTTTTACTGTCAGGTTGACAATATTTGTGCTTTTCCAGGCAGGAGGTCATTTTTTTTCCTAGTGCTGCTCAGCTGATGTGGATATTTGCAGCTTTCCTACTTGAGGCACAAGGCTGGAGACGGTCAGGAGCCTCATTCTGACATTGCTCTCCATGGATAGGCTAAGATAAGCTCAGAAAATTAAAGAGCTGCTTTTGTTGGTGTTTCTTTAACCTTGTGAATGCAAGGTTATTAATCATAAGGCTTATTATTTAAGAAGCTGCTGTGGAGCTTATATGTAGGTTTGATAGTGAGGTAGGAATTGAAATGTGGGACTGAAAGTGGAAGCAGGTCTCTTAGGGTTTAAAGGCTGTAGATTCATCAGAATGGTCCTTTGAAAACATCAGGCCTTTTTTGGGTTGTTAGTATGGCCTTGCTTGCTTCTGCATTGGCTATGTTACGTTGGGAATGTTTTAGGGTGTGTCGGGCAGTGATATAATTTATCTTGGGGAATTGCAATGCTTTTAATGATGTCAGCTAGTGCAATTGCAACGTCTGAACTAGAGCCAGACTGATATATTGGTTGGCCAATAATATCAGCTAATATTAACAACCTGCGTTTGTTTTATTTTATTTATTTGATAGTCAAGTTTGTTTGTGTAGCACATTATCATACACAAATGAGTGTTCTTTACAGGAATATAATACAATAAAATAAAAGAAGTAGTAAAATAATGCACAGAAAAATCAATAAAAGAAGAGCAAAAGTGCCAATATTAAAAAAACCAAAAACAACAGAGAAGAGCATAAATGATTAACAGGATCATCTTGATTCTGTATTTCCTGACAAGAAGGTGAAACCTTAGACAGCTGTCCCACGTGAGAACTCAATGTGAAGAGCCCTCATAGCAATACAGTTTAAACATAAAACACCATCATGGTTAAAATGACAAACATAAACCTGCCCAAGACACCCTCAGCATGAGAATAACACACAAAAAAATCTTTTTTTTTTCTATGAAGAGAACTGATGAAGAAGAATTCTGGTTAGCCCCGCCCCCACCACAGTATACAAACAGTCAACAGCCCAGCCATGCACTTTCATATCATACACTACACTCCTCAAGTGTCATGCGCAGTGACACGGAATCTGTCATCACTTTTTTCTTTTCGTTTTGTCCAAAATTAGCGGCAGGATATTGATCATAATTCTGGTATCGTGATTGGAGCTGTGGAACGAGTGTATCATTACACCCTTAATGTGTGTGTGTGTGTGTGTGTGTGCAGTAGACTCTAGGAAATATGTCAAAAGGTGTGTCGCTGTTGAGAATCCAGCTCTTACTCCAGTTACGAACGACATGGTGTCTTATGGTGTGTTTTTGTGGGTGTTTTCTCTTAAAGAATTAAATCAACAGTACATGAGCATTTCAAAGAGTCTATAGGATTAAACCCTCATGCAGTCGGACTTGATGTGCAGTAGCCTCCAGCAGTAGCTTTATAAGGAGGCTGGGATGCGTCCTTAAAGGGCCCATGTCATTAAAAACAGAATTTGCCCTTTTTTATTTTAAATAAGTTTGATGTAGAGGTGGGCGATATGTCAAAACAATACTTATTTATTTTATGGACTCTCAATATGCATTATCTCAGTATGCACTGTGCATTATGATATTAACAGGCTTATTAGGAATACCAAGGTTGCTTCACACACTGCTTTGCAGTACATCTAATTAAACTTTGTTGATATCCCTAGAAAATCATATTGTGAAATAATGTAATGTAGTTTATCAAGTGTGCGGTAGACTCTAGCACTAGCTTTACAAATATGCTGGGATGCTTCCTTAAAGGGCCCATATCATGAAAAACTGAATTTTCCCATTTTTTTAAAATAAGTTTGATGTGGGGTGGGTGATATGTCGCAATTATGTCATGATACTTTAAGATTCACAATATGCATTATGATATTTTGCTTTTTCTGTGGTTTGATCAATTGTGACAGGCCAGAAAGAACCGGCAGGCTTATTAAAAATACTATTGATTTAGAAACACTGTTGAATTAGATGTATTGCTTTACATCTAATTAAACTTTGTCAATATCCGTGATATCGTGTTATGAAAATAAAAATAAATACTGTTAAATTGGCTTTGACTTGGTTGTGATGTCACAACCATAAACACATTACTACATGGCCATCCATTAAGCCAGCAGCAGTCAAGCCACTCCTTCATGTTGCAGTGATAGAGTGTTGTTCAGAGGTTAAACGTTGTTCTGTTCCTGGCTGTCTTGGAAGCAGATGTGTCACTGTAAACTCCAGAAGGGATAAAATGGCAGAGCTGTTGTAAAATGCCGTATAAATATAATGGTTTTGGTGCATAAAAAGACACATTATATTTAGACAAAAATGAAGAGGAAAAATAGAGTATGATTAAAGTCCAGTAATGGGCCTTTATCACGTCCTGTTGTTTTCTCCCTTGGCTGTGCTGCATCATAAAGCTCAGGCCAGCTTCGTTCCACCTTAAAAAGCTGTTTAAGCACCTTGGGCAGTCTGGTCTTGAGTTTAACGAACAGTGAAAATTGATGATTGATGTTATTAGCTTTGGCATCTCTGACAACCTGATTTCATTTCCTTGACTGGTGTTAATTAAAGAACGTCCTCCAGCCACAGTACGAAACAATATAGTTATTAACTGCATTTAAAGCCACAGTCTTTTTTCTGCTGTGCTCTGTTATTATTTTCTCACAAGGACTCCTAACTGACTCATCGGACACAAGAGCATCATTTCACACAAGAAAAGAGGCAACAGGTGGTGGCAGCTTGTCTGTTTAATATTTTGGGTGTAATTTCACTCTGACATAAGACTAAATTATTATCTGACCTACATCTACTATGTATACCCCCCCTCCCTCCTTCCTCCAGTACCTGTTAGAGCCTCAGACACAGCCAATCCCACTCTCATGTCCTGCTGAAAGGATGAATTATCAGCCGCTGATTGGTTCACTGGGCTTACAATAAATTCATTTTATTCTGACCTCTGATTAAACATTAAAGAATTAAGTTTACATTTCTTCTTTTTTTCTCACTGGGACAGTGTCTTGTAGGGGTATGATAGATTCAGATACAACTGAAGTATCAGCACTTGTCATCATTTGAGCTATTAAGGATTGTATTATAAGATACAAAGATGAGACTAATATGTTATAAACAGTAAACAATGCAATTGTGGGTTTTTTTTCAACTTTTTTCATGTTATTTCAGTTAAAAACATTCACACACTTCACTGAACATCATGCTCACTTATATTGGGCTCATTCCAGAATCAGTGCAGTTGAACAATCTCCATCATGGATGCATGTTTGCAGCCTTGGTGTGCAGTCGGTTGGAGGTGAAGGATGTGTGTGATTGCTGTGTAAAGGCCACCGCCTCATCTTCTTCAACTACAGGCCGCGTGACACGGCCGAATGCCTCGCCGTTATGGCCGAGGTGGGAGGGGGTACACCATCACACTGCTATTAGATTATCAGTCAACCTATTGGGCGATGTGTCGCATGGCAACAGGGTGACACCCTCGCCTCCATCATCCTCTTCCAATGACCGTGGAGCCAGTTAGCATCAGTTGCTGGTAATCAATCCGTCATAACAGAAATCGATACATTTTATAACCATTTTTACTTGTCTTCCATTCCATTCCTCTTTGAGAAGCTGGTCCTACATGTGTTTAAGATACGTGACTTGTTTGAATGGTGTTTTATAAAGCAGGACAGTTGGTTCGATAACCTTAAAGGCAAGCTTGTCCAGTAGGACATTCATATTAAACAGTTCTCACTTCAACTAAGAAGTCCTGGAGGGCTTTTCACAAAGGATTTCTCAGTAAATCTGAATAAAACTGAGTTTCACTCAGTTGTGCCTGCAACATCAAGAAGGGGATACTCCTTTAAATACTCCTAGATGAACACTAGGCTTATCAGAATCAGAATCAGAAATAAACTGACCTTAAGCAGTACAGTCGTGTGCAAATTTCTTATAAAATTACTTTTGCCAGATTTAGCTTACTGGATCAAAGATGAGAAATTGAACATGGCGCATGGCTCTTTATTTTTTTTATTTCATGTTTTACATTGTTTTTCCTAATATGTTTCCTAATACTTGGCAAATAAGTGGAATTTGTGCACTAAAATATTTATTTATGAAATATTTAAGTTTGTCCCCCATAAATTGCTGAAAGGGCAACACCTTCACGCCGTAAAGTTCCTATATTTTCTCTCAAAAAATGAACAGAACACGTCCTTTGGCTGTTGGGGGTTAAACTCGAGTATGGCTGTATGTTCACTTTGGAATAGTGTCAGTCCAGAGTCGTGAAAGGAGACCTGCCCGTTTTCCTTTTTTATAGGATAATGAGGAGGAAACTCCAGTTTCCTCACAGAAACCCAGGATGAAGAAGTCTAATTGCAATTTGGCATGTTTCTCTCTCTCTCTTTCACTATCTTTCTCTCTCTGTCTTTCTCTCTCTCTTTTTTTCTCTCTCTTTTTCTCTCTCTCTCTCTCTTTCACTTGCTCTTCTCTCTGTCTATAGTTCTGTCTCTACCTCTCACTCTTTCTCACTCTTCCTCTTGGTGTCTCTCTCTCTCTCTCTCTTTCACTCTCTTCTTCTTTCTCTCTATCTATCGTTGTCTGTCTCTCCCTCTCGCTCTCTTACTCTTTCTTTCTCTTGCTCTCACTCTCTCTCTCTCGCCCATCCCCCCATTCTAATTAAAACATTTAATGATGATGATAATAATGATGGGGGAGTGAGAGGAGGGCATGGCCGGACTTGTCCCTGCCCTCAGCGTTAATGCCACCGTATGAGTGTGACCCTCTCTGCTGGTCAGGGAGGATGTTTAGAAATACGCAGCTGCCACGCAGACAGCGTTTGCGTTTTCATTACCCCTGGAGCCGCGCGGGTCAGAGCAGGACCACCCCCCCAACAGCGCTCCGAACGGTCTTCACTCGCCACACAAAATGTCAATGGCATCAGAAAAGGGCTTAGCTGGAAAGGGTAAAGAGATCCGATCTGCACTTTTTTTCTTTTTCTTTTGCATATTCATATGTCACCCAGGCTGATTTGAATATCGTCTAAAAAAAGCAGAAGATAAGCTCTCAGCTCTTGCCTGGTAGAGGAGCGGAATAGGTGGGGAGGAGGAGGGGGGCGGCTCAGCATCATGTAAAAGCAAAGGTTCGACAAACAGTCTAAATTAGCCGTCAGCTGTAACATAGCTGATTAGGGCCAGTTTGGTGTGAGATTTGCTTTTTTAGTCTCTGTACAGCTACAAGGCTAACAAGCAATGGAAGATGACGCCACACTAATTAACCTGGTGCTTCCTGCACGCCTGTATCACACACTTAAACCACACTGAGTTCTTAAATGATCTCTGATAGACTTGCTGATCTGGTTCCTGAGGCTGCTTGATGTATTAAATGGACAGAAATTAGAGTCACACATACTGATGCCCTAATAACTTATACTGTATATAATAATATTTCCTTTACAGTTACGTTTAAAAACTGATACAATGTCATCAGTCACTCTAACCTCTTACAAATTATATATGAGCTATAGGTCACTCTATAGATTGAATTATAGAGTGCCATCAGTCATTCTAACCACATATGAATTATATAGGAATTATAGGCTTCTCTTACCTGTTAGCTACATTAGCCTTGGCTCTCCAGTGCAAAAGTAAAGAGCCTGACCACCCCCCCCATCCCCCTATCCCAAATCCACCCCCTCTGCTCCGAATGTATCTAGTCTGATTTTAGGCCTTTTAATCACTTTTGTTATTACAATTAAATTGTAAAGTGGTCAAATCCACTACCTAGCTGTCTTTTTGTTTTCATAAGAGCCATTATCCGTCTCAGCATTACTTGAACTGGATGGAAACAATCCCAATACACGTTCATTCTTGCAACATTCTTGCAAATAACAATCTCCCTTAGTGATGTGTTGTATGTGTGTGTAGATAGTTAGATTGATAGATAAAATTGTATGTAGATGTATAAATGTATATGTGTGCATATGGGCTGAGGGCTATATCTGTTCCTTTGTCTGGTCTGTCTCTTCTTGTTATCCATTTGCCTCTCTCTGTTCCTTTCAACGTAACCTGGTCAAGCTGAATCCATAATTATGAGGCCAAAAGCCTGACCCCTGCGCCCCCATCCCCCTGCCCGGGCTGCTGCACGTCGCATGCGCCTGTCGTTAAGCGCCACCATGCATAGTAATACCACTGCTGTTTCAGGCCTGACATTAATAAGGAGCACCAGCTGTCTCGGCGCGTGATTAATAAGCACTCTCCGTGCCTTGCTCTGAACCTTCAAAGATCCGAAAAACGAACGATGCTACACCGCTGCAGCCCATCCGCTCTGTTTACGCTTTGCATTATTGGTTTGTGGCTTTGTGGATTTGGTCGCTTGCTTTCACCCCTTTTTCAGATATCGACTTTGTTTTGAGAAGATGAGGCACTTATGTTCTCAAAGAGAATTTCCATGTAGTTTTCCTCTCCTGTATTTTCCTCCATTAGACTGAAACGCTTTATTATTATAGCTTGGCTTTAAATATTTAAATAGGCACTGTTTGGATCTATTGTTTATGCCTCCAGATTTCTTAACAATAGCTCAAAGAGGGGAAGGTTTTTAGATGTGCAAATGCTACTGCTGTTATTCATTCTACATCTTAAATGCATTGAATATTTGATTAGGCTATTTTGGCTTAGGGCCTTGAGCTTAAAGGAATACAGCCTCATCGCTATCTGCTGTGTCAGTAGCATGCGTTCGATTACCACAGGCAATTCTTTCTTTCCTTTTCCCTGTACTTTGACCAGAAACCCATTTATAGTAGAATTCAATGAACACGCACTAAAGCATCTGAGCACTGGCTTCTATTGCAAGTACATTTCGAGGGAATGGTTTCTTTGCTGTTATGTAAGTACAGTGAAATGTGTGTTTGTGGTAAATAGTCATTCATCAGCCACAATATTAAAACCACCTGACTAATACCGTGCCTCTTCCTTGCTGCCAAGAAAGCCCTTACGTGTCAAGGCATGGACTCCGCAAGACCACTGAAGGTGTGCTGTGGTATCTGCACTGAGATGTTAGCAGGTGATCAGAGCAGTTGTGTGGTGGGGTCTCCATGGATCAGACTAGTCTACTCAGCAGATTCCACAGATACTGGGAAATGTGGAGATCTGGAGAATTTGGCAGTCATGTCAACACCTTGAATTCTTTGTTGTTTTCCTCAAACCGTTCCTGAATAATTTTTGTAGTGTGGCAGGACGCATTATTGCAGAAAGGGGCCACTACCATTAGGGAATACTGTTACCGTGAAGGGGTGTACCTGGTCTGCAACAATGTTTAGGTAGGTGGGACCTTTAAAACGTCTACATGAATGCCAGGACCGACGGTTTCCCAGCAGAACGTTGTCCAGAGTATCACACTGCCTCCACCAGCTTGTCTTCTGCATTCTGGTGCCATCTCCTCCCCAGATAAAAAGATGTAAAAGGAAACGGGCTGCATCCATTTCAGCCACCTTCTTCCATTGCTCCATGGTCCAGTTCTGATAATTACAGCAGCTTTTCTGTGGGATCGGGAGATCCAGACACAGCAGTGGGCCTTGAGTGTCCATGACGCTGTCTCGGTTCACCAGTTTTCCTTCTTTAAACCACTTTTGGTAAATACTGACCACTGTATACCGGGAACACACTACAATACCTGCTGTTTTAGAGACGCTCTGTGTTGTCTAGCCGTCACAAATTGGCCTTTTTTTGAAGTTACTCAGATCCTTGCATGCTTTCAACACATCCACTTCAAGAACTTCAATACTCAGTATATTCTCAGTATACTTTATTATATGGTTTTCTAGTTTTTTGTTTTTCAGTCCACCATTATACCGAAAAGTAATCCTTGCAGGGGCAACCTACATGGCAAGAAAATAAATTCTGTTCACTTGCTGTCTAATATATCCCACCCCTTGATAGGTACCATTGTAATTAGATAACTGGTGTTTTTCACCAGTGGATTTAATGTTGTGACTAATAGAGATTACTTTGAAAATGCAGGAACATTCCTTTAATGTTCACCCTAATCTCAGAGCTGCATTCTCCACATCGAATACATTGAAGAGCCTCTCAGCTTGAGCTCACTATCCGAACACAACAAATGTATACAGACAAAGCCACCGGTTTCTCTTTACCATTAACATCTCTCTTTCCACTTTTGTTGTTCTCTGCCTAAAAAAAATATTTTGGAAATAACGTGGGTTAATAAAGTCTGGCTGTTGTCCGCTGGATGCTGGGACCATTTGCCAACCATCTTCCAGCACTCACCTTTAAAATGATTTGCTGCTAATGGCTGGATCTTCATGCCTGTAATCCGTCCACTTCTAGGAACAAATGCTCTGCCGAAATGCTTGAAACATTCCTTTAATACGATACATAAAGTATTATTAGCTTTGCCTACTACCCCGCTGATGGTCTGTGGCCTTTTCATTTTAGCTCATTTTGAGCGTAGAATTGTTCATTATTTCGAGGCATGATTGCATTTCATGCTGAACTACTTTTAAATTTCCTCTTCATGTGAGCTGGTTTGACGGTGCCGATATCTTGTAGAGAGCTTTAGTTTACACATATATGCATATTAAAGTACTCCAGGTGGCTGTAGATGCATGACAGTCTTGCCTTTGTGCTCGGGGTTGATGTTTGTCATGTTCAGATCGGCAGTGGGGATCAGTTGGCATTGTGCAAAAATCCTAATTGGTTCCTCATAGCTGTCAACCATTGTTAGCCACATTAGAGATGAGTGTACTCCTTTAACCTGGGCAAGAGAAACCAGAAAAGTGCTCTCAGTGCTGAAGGTGTCGAATGACTGTAATATTCCATCAGTGCAGAACCCTCAGGGCCTTTTAGGCCTTCAGAGAAGTTGAGTAGGTTGATGGGAATTTCTGAACTCTATGAGTACTCTACTACTTTAGGACTGTTTACTTTTTGTTGAAAACAAATGGGTTAAATTGTCCAATCCACATTTGTTTCTGAATTTGGTGTCAAGGTAGAAACAGTAAGGCAAGCTCTTTTATTGGTTAGGCCCTCAGGAGCAGGACTGAAGGCCTTAATCATTAAAGTAACTACCAACATAATTAGGAGGCGACATTGGCCAATAACATTTTGATTCACAATGGGTGGGGCTATTTTTGTTAGAGAAAACATAACTCTAGGCCTTCTGGATGTTCTAGATACATCAGTGTAAAAAATGAGCTGTAGTTTAACTAGGTTTCAGCAGCTGCCGCTCTATATCGGAGCTCTTTACTGAAAGAGTTACTGTAAAACTGCCAAATATATGTTAATGTCAGTTACAGGCTTTAGATAAAACATAAGGAATGCAGATATCAGTGTTCTGACTAGAATTGCCAAAATGTTGATCTGAAAATCTAAAAATTTAGTTTTTCCATTTTTTTTCCATTTATGTCAAAAACTGAAGGCCCAGAACTAAAAGTTATCATTTTATTACTTTTTTATAATAAAATACCTGCACAAAACAGATAACAAGTGTGTTTTGTTGGTGCTGTTATTTGTTATTTAGTTATTTCTTCTGAGCCTGAAGGAGCTTTGTCCAGAAATACCTATCAAACCAGACAGGTAGAGAGTGGTTCATATCTTACTAAAAAAAAAGCGGCGATCAGGTTCAATCGCCATATTAACAGTCATTCTCCTTTGTTTTCTGTGTTTCAGTGGGCATCTGAAGAGCCTCCCGCTTCTACATTCACGTGTGGCTGGACTACCATGAGCAATTCCACTCCTTCCACAGGTACAGTCAACATAGTCACACTCCACATTCATGATCCGGACATCAGAACACATAGAGGGAGGACTCTAAAGCTACTTACTTTATAAAAATGTACTTTACTTTAGCAACATTTCAGTTAATCTGTGTTTTAAGCGCTATGTTTTTAAAGTTGTTGGAGGTGCATGTGTAAAATGACTCTATTGATCTGTGAGTTCTAGAGCCAGGCTCTCAGTCAAAAACAAATATAAAACTTAAGACACCCCATTACTTTGACACTTTAACATAGACAGATTAACATATATTTTTCAATGCGTAGCCTTTCTGCAGTGACACCTTCAGTAAAGAGTCCTGGCTGCTGTTGCAGTTTACCATCTGACAGAAACCCACTGGTTAAGCATCAGCTTGTTTTTACAGTGATTATCCTCTTCTTTTTCTTCTTAATTGTGTTATTCTGACATGCTAGGCCTTCTATCAGCTCCTGAAGGACTAATCAATGGGATATATCTACCTAGACACACTGGATGGTTTTCTGTGAAGCATTTCATGAATTTAACCCTATTGCTGTCAAATCGTCCTAAATGCAGTTTAAATGAAATTATCATTCTGTTAAATGAAAATGATCAAAAAGATTAATAGACATGTGTTTTTAGTTCCTTATGATCACTGGTCCTTCTCAGGAAGACCTCGAGGTTTGTCCTTTTGTGGAACTTTACAGACACTGTGAATAAAATATATCATGAATGTCTTGTATGATGGTGTAGCCTACATCGGGTACTGTGTCGGATGTTACCTCTCAGCTTTTGCAGATCTAATGTTCATTTGTTCATGAAGGGTAAGCTTTACAAATGTACCGTGACCTACTTTGTTCAGTTGAAAGTTGAGTGAATGTGAGTGGAGTAGTGGAGGGGGGTGTGGCAGTAATCAGTGTGTTGTTGCATGTGGATGAGCCGCCCCGGCTGGTTGGGTTTGCTTATTTGAAGAGTTGAATGGGCCGCCGGGGGAAACTGAGATGGAGGGCAAGATGAGCTGACCCTGACGCCTGTGCTCAAGTGTCAGAAATGAGTTCTTTACCACTCTCCTTATCTCTCACTCTCTCTCTCTCACTCTCCCTCCCCCCTCTTTCTTCCACTTCCCTTTTCCTTTCTTTCTCTCTTTCGGTCTGTCTGTCTACCCTGGTTCTCTCTCGCTCCTCCCCCTTCCCTTTTCCATTTTCTCTTTCTCTCCTCTGTCTATCCTGGTTCTCTCTCTCCAACCCCTCCTCTGCTCTTTTCCTTTCCTTCCCCTTTTTCTTTCTTTCTCTGTTTCTATCTGCCTGCCTATCCACTCTCTCTCTCGCTCTCTCTCTCTCTCTCTTTCCACCCCTCGCCTCTATCCTGGCTTCCCTTCTTTTCCTCTCTATCTGTGTGTGTGTGTGCTGTGTTTGACTCTGTGTCTTATAACAGCGGTAAACAACAGTCTGTAATGTGTTTTTGAAGGAGCAACACAGTCTCTATTATTTTCCATGGCCTGCAGCTCTGTGGATGACCGCTCGTAACACTCAGATGTTTTCTATATTTAGGGTTTGATCTGTTTGTGCTCTTTTGCACTCAATATTTATTTCACTCTTGGCTACTTGACTTTAAATTGATTAAACAAAAAAATAAGTTTGAACTATACCCACTTCAGCAATAACACGCACACACACACACACACATGTCAAAACAGCCATTAAGGCCAAGTTATTCAGTTGTCAGAAAAAGGGGGCAGGAAACATATATTTAACAGAAATATGTGCAGAATCCTCCCACACTAGTGAATTGTAAGGCCCGTCGCTATTGCAGAATGTCGCAATGTGATTATATGGTATCATGCAGCTCTGCTCTGCATGCAGCTTCAGAATGCAGGGTTTGGCCACAGATAGGCCATATTTATTATTTTCTAGTAGGTAGATTGGACCTAATAGACCTTTCCTTGTCAAACCCAGTCTCTCTCTGGATCTAAGGTAATTTAAAAAGCCAGAATCAGTAACGGTTGCTGCTCACAGGCTGTGCTGTCTCTTATTTTACGCTTGTTTTATTTATATCTATATGTGATCTTCGGACACGACTCTCACCCTCAGCTTGTATATCGGTATTTGGGTTAGTCGGGGGAATGGCCACCTCCTCCATAGAGAAACTTAATGGCTTCAGATAGTGATTCTGCTCAAAGAGGTCCCTATATTTACAAAGCTGGAAGTCCTGGAGGCCTCGGCCGTGCCGACCTTGAGAGACAGCACAGACAAAGCTGAAGCTGGTTGCTCGCACCAGAAAACGTAAGGTCAGTGGTTTCTGAAGGAGAAAATATGAGGCAGATAGCTCGCTCTGGCAGGTGGAGGCGGAGTGATAATAATTTTGATATCAAGCCCCTGTCCTTTTACCCAGCCAGCCTGTCTAGACGCCGAGCGTTTCTCAGATACGCGGCATGTGGGGACGTTTCATGTGGCGCCGTTTAGGGTCTAGATGTTGAAAGGAACAGCATGACTGCATGTTTTGGTTAATTTTCTATCCCAGTGGCCTGGGTGGAGCTAATGGAGTTTATGTGGTGAACTCAAACCTGAGGAGGCTCCTTTAGAACGCTTCATGATCTCTGAAGAACCCATTCAAGAATCAGCACTGCTAACAGGCCGAGTTTTTTTATTTAATAAGTGGAAAGTTGAATGATTTGACATTTTTTTAAATAATTTTTGCAGAATGATAGACATTTTAAAAGCTGTGTGTTTGCATATATCCTTATATACTTGAAAATAAATAGAAATAGTGAAGTAATTTTCCCACAAATATTTTTTTTAATCCTCCATCAAGTATTTCTTTTACCTGTTGGTAGAGCATCACAGGTGTCTCCTTATCAGAATCAGAATAAGAAAACTTTATTGATTCCAGAGGAAATTGTTTGTTATGGCTGCACAGAAACACCATCAAAATAAAAGTCAAATAAAACTCTCCAGGATTCCAAAATGCTGCGGTCAGTATGAGAGGTGGTTGTAAATACTATAGATAAATAAACGTTACTGCTGAACTAATTTACTAGTAACACAAGTTGAAGCTCCTTGTGCAAATTCCATATAAGACCATATAAACCTGCATCAAGGCAAAGAGAGGCTACTTTAAAGTTGAAAATAGTGTTGACTAGTTTTTTGGTAACTATTTCATGTCATCTTTGTCTTCACTGTTCTTGTAAATGAGGAACATTAAGGAAAGCCCCTGTAAGAGGTTACTCCATCATTTTGTGGGGTGCTGTGTTATGCAATGTGTTTTAGCCATTCACTGTAGTTAGTGGCTGCTAGGGTTGTAAATCTCTGACAGTTTGATTCTACAACTTTTTATGGGATCACAAGTTTTGCTTATTTTGGTGATATTTAAAAGTTTTGAAAGTACGCTGCCTGCACAAATGGGACCGGAGGGAATATTTACACAGATTTGATTATAAAAGCTCAGGGCCTCAGTATCTGGCCATATAATCACACAAGAAATTCTTTTTTAAATGTCGCCTGACTGATATCTTTTCCAGCCTGTAATCTAAAAATGTGTATTTCCATCTAAACATAAAAATTCTGTTAGCTATATCAATATCAGAAATGCAAGGATGAGGTATCGCGGTACTTTGTGAGTTTCTTGCAATCTTGCAAAACTAGAATCTTGCAAAACTACTCTCTTACTTAATCAACACCAGACGGGATGAGTTCCATTTTTTTGAGTACAGAATTATTAGTCTAAACTCGTCCTCTTTCTCTCCTACATCCACAGAAAACTACTGCACTGAGCTCTGGTGGTTCTTAAAGGCAGAAACAGCTTCAGCCAATTATATAATGTTACTGGGTGAGGAAGGTGGGACTTGCAGTTGAGAAACAGAACCATTAACCATTTGTGTTCCAAACACTGACAGAAAACAATGGTTTTATTTGAATTGTTTGTTTCAAATTATTGCTAGGGACGATTCCAGTATTTACTGGATATTGGTAGGGACATGTCCAGTTCTATGTGGACTGGTAGATGTTGTACAGACGCTCAGTATCATTGTGAGGTCTTGATCCACCTTGTTGAGCACACGCACACATGTTCACTTCAGCTCGGTCTACAGGGAACACTCTTCCAGATCCATACAAGAAGTGTTTTCTGCCCTGTCAGATCCGACACACTCTCGGCTCCCTCGAGCGAGGATGACAGCAAACCCCCACCTGCGCCCTGAGTGGGGTGAAACAAACCCCAGCTGTGGAGCTAAAAGCTGATGGGACATGTTTGTGTGGCAGGGGTTGAAAGCAGACAACATGAAGAAGGAATTCTCTCAGGAAGGGCCAGTATTTGAAGAAGAATGATCTAAATATCGCTGATGCCCGGTAATAAACTGATGCAGCACAGACAGCCTGTCGCAGATTCCCAAGTGTCCTAGCAACGGCCTTACACCCGCAAAACTGCAGTCATGGCCAGACATCACTGGCTGAACCTCTGAGACTGAAGCTGGGAGAGAACTTTGTTTTTCTGAGGGCGTTCAAAGCACTTTTGGTGCTGTTCTGTAGTTTGTAGGATTCATACCCATATATTAATGTTAGTTTTGCACCACATGACACAATCAGTAACAGTTACAACACACAACATGGATGTGTTTAGTAACAGGGTTTTTAAATATAATTTTTTGGAGTCTTCCCTAATTTCTGCCCAAATTAGGCATCTCCAATTGTACCCACTATCTAGGATTCCCCCACCAGTACTGGGAGAGTAAAGGCAGGGGTGTAGGACCATCCTGCCTATCCCATGGGAGTAATGACAGTTGTGCTCTCTTGGACCCCCCGACATGGATTTTTCTTGCTTAAACTTGAGAAAGATGTTCACACAATCATATACCTTCACTATAAATTAAGTCTGTGTGGGTCCTTCAGATCTTGCCAATAAACAAACAAACAAATAAATAGATGGAAGACTGTAAAGTGAATTTAGCCTTGGCTTCAGTCTATGCTTTTCCCAACATAGCTGGTGTGGCTTTGGCCAGCTTTGTGCTTGAGCAATCCTGTAGCCGTACAGCTTCCTCTTTCTGTAGCGCTGCCTGTGTTTGTTGATAAAAGCTAACCACTGTATTTGCCAAACCACACTGTACACCCAAAGTGACCATAAACATCTGTGGTGTTGTTTGTGCCGTCTGAGTTCCGATGCCTCTGTGTTTGTTTAGGACAGGTCAAAAATGTTTGTAATTGATCAGCAACGGCAGTGATTACCAACCCCAGGTTTGTGATGTAGACTACAAGTAACGCTGATCTTCCCCAAGGAACACGTACATAAAATCAATATTAACTATATCGTGTATTTTGTATATTAGTATATTTAGTAAAATTATGAAGTTTATTTAGTAATATCATTGGGGAAAAAACACTACTCATTTAAACATTGTTTTTTTTTGTTTGTTTTTTGCAAGTGCCTAAGAATTTTGCACAGTACTGTCAGTGATCCTCATAGACATGTCCTAAACCACATCTACAAGTGTGTATGATGAGCAGGATGCAGTTTAAATGGACTGACAGAAGTTTTGGGGATATATTTGCAATAAAACATTTAAGTGTAAAAGTGAACCCTGAATCCCTGAACACACAGTGTGAAATTCTTTCTCTGCATTTAACCCATTCACCAAGTGAAGCAGCCGGCAGCCAGGAACACAGCACCCGGGGAGCAGTGTGTGGGAACGGTACTTTACTCAAGGGTACCTCAGAGGTGCCACTGGAAGTCCTGGGATTCGAACCCACAACTTTCTGGTCGCAGGGCGAACGCCCTAACCACTAGGCCACTAGCTGCCCCTTAGGTGACTATTTGGGTGACTTTGGACTTCCAGTGTTAAAGCGAGTAGATTTGATATTTGTCCAAACTGTTCCTTTAAAGGAAATGATCAACTAAGCATTCGAACAATTTATTTATTGTTTATTACGGGGCTTTTGCTTTCGTTTCCAGTTCAGTTCTGTCCTTGTTTCTGACAGGGCTGTTCCTTCAGAGGCGTTCAGAAAGCCTGTGGTTTGAATTCAGAAAGGATGGATGCTCTAATCGCATTAAAGCACACAATAAGATTTGTTAACGGCACAAACTGGGCGAATTACCGTGCCAAAGCCAGATGCCTTGATAGGTCGTGTGTACGGTCACCATGGTAACGCAGGGTCATTGGGGGAGGAGGGAAGAGGGAAAAAAACGAGCCAGTTGTCGGCGCTTCCCTGGCCGCCTGCTGCTGTGTGTCAGGGCGGCTGTCTCTGAGAACAGCGAGGGTCTGACTGTCACGAAAAATGACTCACTTCGCACAACACACACACACTCCTGTGTTTCACTTCTTTAGTGTGTGTGTGTGTGTGTAGAGGTCCATTTTTATGTGGAATGTGTTTTAAGGCCTGTCATTGAGCTGCGTGTTTGGTTATTTCTGTGTTTGTGTTTTGTCTGTGTCCGCGTCCAAGTGAGATCAGTATTGGTTTTTACTAACCAATAATCAGAAGCGGCCATAAGCTGTATATTTAACCAATAAAGCCTTATTCCTCTCTCTTTCTCTTTCTCACTTTCTCTGTCTCTTTCCCTCCCTCTCACTCGTTTGCACATTCTCTCTCTTTCTCCCTCCCTCCCTGTCTCTCTCTCTCTCTCTCTCTCTCTCTCTCTCTCTCTCTTTCTCTCTCCCTCCCTCTTTCTCTCTCTCTCTCGT
>JBBPCY010000035.1:1752053-1768980 GCA_037974405.1 Brachyalestes nurse | reverse complement strand
TCCCTCCCTCCCTCTCTCCCTCCCTCTCTCCCTCCTTCTCTCTCTATCGCTCTCCCTCCCTCCCTCTCTCCCTCCTTCTCTCTCTCTCTCCCACTCTTTGTGCAGGAAAGTCTTTTCTTTGCCTGTTTTCTCTGCATGTGGTCGGCTTTGGCTTTGGCTTCGTCTTCGTCCTACATTTACTTGTTATTCTGAAACGTTCTTGTTAGTCCCGTTTTAATGATCGTGTCTCTCCTGTTCTGGGAGCCGTAGCTGTTTCCTGGGCGCGTTCACTTGTTTGTTGTTGAAATATCTGCGTCCCCTGCAATTCTGGATGTGTGCTGTAAAAAAGGGAGCTGGACTTTATTTGTTTGTCTGGCCTTGAAAGGAGAAGTAAGTTAGAAAGAGGAGAAATGGTTTAAACTAGCAGCCAGGAGTCAGACAGGGATTTTTCTGGACAGAGTGAGCTGAGGCGGTGTGTGTGTGTGTGTGTGTGTGTGTGCGTGCCACCATCCTTGCAGTTTTGGAATTGTTGTTTTTATTAGTATAAAGACAGTTTGGTTGTATGTAAGTGTGTAAAATTACTGTGATCTGTTTTGTACAGCTACAGTCTTCTACAGCTTAGATGATTAATGAGACACTCAAAAGCTGTAAATAAAAATTTGTCCAGAATGTCAATGAAGGTTCTAAATTTAGAACTGCAAGAATTCGAATCTAATTAAATAAATGTTGATGACAGCGGTGGCAAAAAAAAAAAATGATACTAATTCAAAATACTGATTTGTTTCTGACACCTGATAAACTGGAAAGGGTAAAAATTAAAATATTAAAAAACTATGGTTTGTATAAAGTTTTTTCCACACACCCTCTGTACCAAATCCGGTGTAACAGGGCCAGTCGTGCTCTGTTTGTACTGGAACACTGAGCTGGTCAGTGTTAGTAAGGTACTAATCAGATCCACAGTCTGCCCAGCTCTGATCCATAATTGATCAAGTGGGGATCAAATTGCACAGCAAACAATTTTACAAAAAATATAAATAAATCGTTCTAGTACATTATTTATAACTTAAGTATCTACTCGTTCGCTCTTCAAAAGGAGCCTCTTTGAGAGATACCTGAAACCATTTTTGAGAATAAGAAGTGTGTAAAAATCTATGAATTGGTAAATGAACTCCGTAATGTTAAGCTTTTATATCAGTTTTCAGGTTCTACCTTTACACTGTGTGGGGATTCCTAAACTTTTTCTTCACTCTCATTTGCAAAAAGGGCTCTTTAAAAAACCATCCACCGATATTCTCAAGGAATGACAACATAGTTAAAATGGCAGGTAATTCTAAACTTGTGTGTGCGTGTGCGTGTGCTTGTGTGTGTGTGTGTGTGTTTGTGTGTGTATGAAAGAGGTTTTCTTGTAAAACACGCCTGCGTTTGACACTGTGTGTGTGTGTGTGTCTGTGTGTGTGTTCGTGTGTGTATGAGAGATGTTTTCTTGTGAAACAATCCTGCTTTAGACTGTGTGTGTGTGTGTGTGTGTGTGTCTTCGAGTGTGTTCATGTGTGTATGAGAGGTTTTCTTGTGAAACACACCTGTTTTGGATCTGTGTGTGTGTTTGTAAAACACACCGCCCCATCTTCCACGCTGTTGTGATGTAATGGAAGGACAGAGTCTCGTGCTTCTGTGGATTTGCATCTCTTTATCAGGATTTTCCTTTTAGTCCAGCAGAGCGGATGGGCGTCGCCCGTCCAGCTACAGCCGAGCTTCTTAGACCAGTTCTCTCCAGGAGCGGCTCCGTCCTGTCCTGAGCGTTTTAGTCTTTTATCTGCTTTAGCAGTCACTAGGCTTATCCCAGGTACATCGTACGCCAGATATCAGTGAAAAACATCTGTCATGTAGTAACACACACACACACACACACACATATGCGGCCACACACACACACACTTTTTTCCAGTGTGAGTATTTGCTCGTACCAGCCAAGAGACTTTTATGTGTTCTTGTCCAGTAAAGTACGACACGCTGTAACCTGTTACACTGAGCTCTTTGAGACTCTTATTTCCTGCTCCTCCTCCTCCCTGTTCGCTCGGGGGGGTTTCCCCCAGTGCTGGAGGGCTGCAGTCCAGTACGGTTTGGAGACTCTACTCACAGCAGGATTAATATCCCTGCAAAACGAAAACATCGAAATTATACAGTCATAGGCACCTATGCAAATTGTTTGAAGCCATTTGAGTCAGCAGCTGGTTTCTTTCTGCCAGCAAATGCACACGTGAACAAAACAAACAAACAAGAAAGCAGTAAAAAGTCAAGATTTCTTTTCTAAAAAGTAGTTGATGTTTTGTGAGAACACAGGTTTGGATTCAGATTTCTGCTCAATGCCTCCAGTCATTGTGTGGTTGAATAAAATTCCAAGCAACACCCTTCATTTAATCTAATGAAGTAAAAAGAGCCAAACCAGGTATTTGATGTAGCTACAAGTAAAACTGGGCTTCCATGAGGGAAGAGGTCTGGAAATGGTCAAATGAACACTTTGCCATATATAAAACCACTATTTGTTTTTTGTATTTATTGTAATAACTTGGCACTAGTGCCCAGTCAGAGACAGCTTTTAAGTATTATTTTCTCAGGTGCCCAAGACTTTTGCACAGTACTGTCAATTCATAAAAATGTTTTCAAAAATACTGAATCAGACTAAGAACTATTGCAGGGCAATTATCAATGTATCAATGAAGGACAGGCTTGAATTAATATTGTTATGAAATATTATTACTGTGATGTTCCTCTGATGGTCTGTGGAGACTTGGTGACAAGTAGAGCTGATACAGGAGGAATTGTTTTGTCCCAGCAAGATTTTTAGTGATCATTTCAAGGCAAGTTCTTGATATGACCCATCTGTTTTCTGGCTATGACTAGAGACGTGGGAGATACACAACAAAGGCCCTGTTTACACTTAACATCCACTCACTGTGATCTGACTGTGAGGATCTAATCCATGCTCACCTCTCTTACTGACCACAACATTTTGTGTATATAGTGTATTTAGTACAGAATATTAGAATATTTTTACATTTATTAATTAAATTTTATATTATTCTTATCTTTGTGTCTCTATGTGTCAGCTCAATCTTTGCCTAAGCAATCCAGGATCAAAAAAGTTTTTTGTTCTGATTCTGATTCACACACACACACACACACACACACATGCACACACATCAAACTCTGATGTGAGTTTAATAAAACCTGTTACTAATAGGGAGGTGGAGACAACATCGAAGGTGGGATGACATTAGACCTTCAATATTCAAACTGTCCGCATCATGTTTGCAAACTCTGATCTGATCTCAGGCCAGATGGATCTGAATACACAAACATGTTTACACTTGTCTTTATATATTGACAACATCCAGAGGACACATTTTAATACCATGTAAGCTCTGTCCAAAGTGAACCAATCACAACTCTTGAAATTCAGCCCCTGGAGCAGAGAGCTCTCACACACACACTGTGAGGTTCGCCTGAAGTGACCACTGTTTTCAGGAGGACCAGGGATCAGTACTTTGAGCTACTCTCAGGCTCAAGAACGGCTTTCACACTCGACCAAACACTCTAAACTGTCAGTCTGGAGGGTAAAAAAGCTTTAGTGTGGCAAAAACCCATAACTCTGGCTCTAAAAGTGAATCAGTCATGTTGCTTCTTTTATAGTCACATTTTAAACAAATAGTATTTCAATATTTTGTATTGTTGAAGTATAGCAAGCAGTATTGGCCTCTTATTGGCTTCTCTGCAGCTCTATATGCACACGTAGTCATGTAGGATTACATGATTTATTTTGGGGTTTTTTTTCATTCATTTTATACTGCTCTTTATTTGAATACCAGATTAAGTGCTGAGTCTGAATATCCCTGTATTAGGATACCGATGCCCATTGCTTGGTTCGTCAGTAAATCCCCAAACTGCTGGGCTGAGGCCCTCCGGGAGTGGAGGTGAAAATAAAAACACTGCTCAGGCTCATGAATTCTCTAGCATTAGTTGTTTTAGCCCCAGCACTTCCCAGTGCGTCTCCCTCCGCTTCATATGATCGACACCCTCCAGCACAGAGCCTGAGAAGGAGGAAGCTGTGTGCAGTTTCAGTGCGTGCAGACCTGCAGGAGAAATGGAGAAGAGAAGAGGCGGAGGAGGGAGGAGACTGAGTGGATAGCATGTTAGCCGTGCTGAGTGATGCGTGTCCACTCCCTCTGGAGGGCTGTGGCGCGGCATCCTGCTGACCGCAGCACTTTCTTTTGTGTGCCGCCGTGCCTCTTGGCCTCCACTCCTCGGCTGACAGGATTAGCTGCGAAGAGTGTGTGTGTGTATATGTGTGTGTATGTGTGTGTATGTATGTGTGACTGAGTGTGTGTGTGTGTGACTGAGTGAGTGATAGTGTATGTGTGACTGTGAGAGAGAGTGAGTGTGTGTGTGAGACTACGTAAGTGTGTGTGTGTGTGTGTGTGTATGTGTGTGTGTGTGTGTGTGTTGGCTCTTGTGCCTTCGAATACATGAGTGTTACTGTGTTACACAGCACACACCCAAACCCAGAATTCAACCCATATGCCCGGTGGGATTATGGATAATGTAGTGCCCAACACCACTCACAGTGCCGTCTTGGTTTCTAAGAATACACATTTATACACAGCTACAAAAATATATTGGCTGGTGAAATCCTCTTAAAGTGTAGCTGCACCCTAAAATCAGAAATATTCATTTGTAATAATAATGACTTCAATTTAACACCTTTTCCCTAAATATCAAAATGACAGTGTGGTCAGTTCAGCATCTGCAGCGCCTCTCTGGTTCAAATCTGCTTCAAGCATGGCTCGTAGATATGAGTGTGAGTTGTGAGAAGTAGATGTGAGAGTGTGGTCATAAGTTAACTGAAGTCGTAAATCGATTGACAGGAGAGTCGTAAATTGATTGACAGGAGAGTCGTAAATCAATTGACTCTCCTGCCAAATGTAAGTTAAGGTTAGGTGTAAAAAAAAGTGTAATCTGTCATATTTGAACGGTGTGAAATTCTTCCTCTTCGTTTAACCCATTCACCAAGTGAAGCAGCAGGCAGCCAGTAACACCCGGGGAGCAGTGTGTGGGGACAGTACGTTGCTCAAGGGTACCTCAGTGGTGCCACAGGCAGTACTGGCATTCAAACCCACAACCTTTTGATTGCAGGGGCAACTCCCTAACCACTAGGCCACCAGATGCTTTACTTGTGTGAGAAGCTGCCAAACCAGATCATGTAAAACATCTGGGAAAAACAAAGCAGTGTAATGTTTTCTGTCTCTTTAGATGAAGACCACCGCCACAGAACTTCTGATTACTGCTAGCCTGTCTATGGGGTTTTAGTGTTATAAGTTAATGATATTGAGTTTTCCTTTCACATACTGGGTTTAAGGTTAACCTGCATAGACATCAGATGAACGCTCTGATTACTGGTGTGTGCGCACGCGTGTGTGTGGGTATGCGCATGAGCTAAGATTAGAAAAAACTTAAGCCTTGTGCGCATTTCATTAGAATTATCTTAGCATGTTAACAGACTTTGCTTATCTTAAGCGCTCTCTCTCTGTTTAACTTCACCTGGAATTTAAACAAAGTTGTCTGTAAGTGGAAAAAATGACAATTAATTAAAATAAAAACAAGTGGGTGTATTCTTATAGTATTCTTGTTTAATTTTCTAACAGTACTCTTGACATTCTTACTGAGAAAATATTAAACATTTTACCTAAATTAAAGATGTTTTTATTTGCTAAAAGAAATCAGAATTCTTGCTGTTGTCATAAAATCCTCTAAGCAGTCAGGGAAGAAGGAAAACTGCTGTAGTTTTGACCTAATTACTGCAGAGTCTCAGTGTGTTTGCAGTTGTTGCTTAACTCCCAGGGCTGTAAAAAAACACCTGGAAGGTTTTAAAAGGAAAATAAAAAACCAGAGCATCAGCTATATTAAAAAGTCTCTCTTTTTTTAAGCAGACCAATCAGAACATGTCCACAAAAAGCAGCTTCTGCATTGTATATTTGACACTTATGCAATACGTCACTATTGATTTCATAACAGAATAATGTATTGAGTATTTTAACAAGTTACCACGGAATTAGAGTTTATTTGAAATGTTTCAAGGCCAAGCACGGAGGGTAACAAACCCTGCAGAATCTCTGAAAGATTACAAAACACTTTACTGGACAAAGAAGGTCTTTAAAGGACTATATTAGAAAACATATGTTGCAAAACATGCAGTGAACTGATGTTTTCATCACACTGTAATGGGGACCAACAGGAGAATGCAAGGTACGCATTAGCGTCATGCTAATGGATAAGTAATGATTGCAGGTTTGTGGAGGTCATTTTTAATTGAGTAATTATGACGATCCTGCTCTTAAGCAGTCTGTGCTTTGTTACAGTCTGAGAATGGAAGTGCTGAGACGGGAATAACAGTATAGTCCCACGTGTTAAATGAGGATATGGTGAAGACAGTGCTCCAGTGTGTGTGTGTGCGTGTGTGTGTGTGTGTGTGTGTGTGTGTGTCTGCCTGTCTCTCTGCCAGTCTGTCTGCAGAAAACCTGTCGCTGGTCTGTGATGTGCCCCTGGAGGCAGCTCAGTGCCAATATCTCTGCACAGTGGGCACTGTTTCCAGTCTGCTAGACTACATAAGCCTGATAATCCTGTAAGAAGCTTGTCTTATTGTTTTGGTGGGCATCAGAGGTGCTGCCCACCGGGTGTGGCACTTGTCGGTGTATTTTCTTTCACCCACAATGTCTCCACATGCAGGTTTGTCTCTTTAGTTGTGTACACTGAAGCATTTACTTGACTCAAGCGTTTATATCGTTTCCACAAAAATAAAATAGTACGTCCATTTACATTTACAGCCTTTGGCAGATGCTCTTATCCTTAGTGATAAACATCTGTGCTTTGTAATCCAAAAGAAACGCGCCCCTCATACTAGTAAGCCTAGACCTAAAATGAAAGAAGTTAGTCTTCCACCAGGGACCATTCAGCTCACACACTCAGGAGACAGGGTTTTTTTTTTTTACTTTTTTGTGAAGTTTGTGTTACTTTGGTAAGACGCTGCCGGGCACTGAATAAGAAGATCGCCAGTTTGAATGTTTTTGGGTCTTCAAACACTGGTTTTATAGCAACCACACAATCGCACTTTGCATTGCATAGCGGAAATGCATCTGGTTATCCTAAGTCGTCAGTCTCCGTTTAAAGTCAATGAGTGTTTCAGCAGTTCTGATGAAGTTCATTCTACCACTTTTTGAGGTCCTTCACCACGGCTTGGACTGACATTCTGCAATAATTGTTGATGTAATATGTTTGGAGGCACATTTGAATCAAGTAAATTCAGTGCATTAGTGTGTGGGTGCAGCTTTTTATGATTTTGGGCTTGTGGGTTTTGAGTGTGACTGGAGTGTCACATCTCTAAAACCACAATCAAGCATTTCGTCAGGACGTTTGTGGTCACTAACTGCTGGTTTCAGAAGATGACATTTACTCTTTAGATGACTCATGATCTGAGGTAGGAAGGGTTTTTTAATCTGCTGTTGCAACAAGTTTAGAGCTTCTGGAAATGAACTTGATGTCGGTGACAGCTGGTCTATACAGTCAAAGCCGAGCTTCTGAGGGAACTGAAACAAGATCTTTTGCTTCCTTCCAGGGTTTAATCATGTATAGAGCGAAGAGTTGTTTTACCCTTTAATCATCAGAAAATGTATTTTTTAATAAACAAGTTTAATGTTGTAATGTGATACTTTAACATGGTAAAATGACCTATTTACTCCCCAGTTTACACAGGCCATGTATTTGCTGTTTTGTGATGTCACAAAGTCCAACACATTTACAGATATGCTCTAGCCCCTACCATTCACACTGAAGTTATAAGGAGTGTTTCGGTTTGGACTGAGGCACAATACAGAGCAGCACAGTAGCAAAATCTGAAAGTTTAGTTCTAAGGAATTGTTCAGTACCTACATGTAAACAATATGAATTGATCTGAGTATGTGAAGGTTTATGAAGACAGGCAGAGAAATATACTGAATAAAATTGTGCTCATCATTACTACAGGAATACAATTTGAAATCAACACAGTTTAGCTTTCAGATTCTCACCTTTGGCAATAATTGTGCTAACATCATTTCCTAGTGTAGAGATCTGACACATTATGAATGATGTAAATTCAGTCCTATGGTCAGTGTAATGATCCACAGGCAGTCTGTGGATGCTAAGGCACTTTTCTTGATTATTTTTTTTACATTGTATTTTTTTCATTTGCAGCTAATGGCAACGAGAGTAAAAAATACAAAGGAGACCGATCCACCTGTGACCCCTCTCGCGTCCTCCACGTGCGCAAGGTTCCTATCGAGGTCTCCGAAGCTGAGGTCATCTCGTTAGGAATCCCCTTCGGCAAAGTCACCAACCTGTTGATGCTCAAAGGGAAAAACCAGGTATGTACCTGTGGCCCTCTATTCCTGTTTAGGGATTCTTCACAGGTGTATCTCATCTAAGAGGCATCAATTAAGAGTCAGTTAGTCAGTTCATTCCTCCTCATTTTCTTGCTCACTCCAGTCTGTGAACCCAGATTTTAGTTTTAAGAACAAAACCTTTAGAGAGGAAGCTTCTAGCTGAAAGTCTTGATGATACAAATTCTCCTTACTAATGCATAATTACCTCAGTGGTAATTAACACAATAATCCTGCAGGAAGAATCAATGTTAATGGAACTGTTGATGAGGTTGAATTTCAGTGAAGCCTGTTTGAGAAAACTTGATGGTCTGTGCATTTTCCAATTTAAGCATCCCTGGCTCTCTACTGCTTACATAGAAATGACTATACAGGCCAAAATACAGTACTGTGCAAAAGTCTTTTTTTCAGATTTTATTTCCAAAGAGCCAGACTGTATTTTAATGTGGTCTTGAGGAACAGTTTTCCAGGCTTCCTGCTGGACTTTCAAAGTTTCTCATTTTCTGTCAAGACCCTGAAACTGACCATTTTCAGTGAAATGTTTTTTGTTTGTTAAACCACACCATGACCTACGTATGAATCACCTGTTTCTTCTTACCTGAACCAGTGAAGAAACAGGTGCAGATGATTCCAGATGATCAGGCGGTGATCAGTATACTGGTGGTGCTGAATGCTGAGTGGTTGGAATTTTATCTAGGTGCCTTGTATCTTTAGGTATCAGTAAAACATTCGTTCCCATTTCTTTTCTTTTGATTTACTCAATACGCCAAAGATGAGATCGTTTGAAATGGCAGAAAATAGTATTTTTGCAGCAACAAGGTGATTCGAAGCAAAATATGAAAAATGAGTTTTGCACAGTACTGTATATCTGATCTCCCCCATGCTCAAACCCTCTGGAATTGCTGCAGCATGCTCTTTATGATAATCCCCATACTCCCAAACCCATTGCTACACATTAGATTGCTACTGTGCTCTTTCACACATCACTACCTCATGTTGAATGCTGTATTAAATATTGCCACTTGTTTCTATTAGATTTTTATATTGCAGTAATGTTGCAGTGTCTACTGTCTAAATGCATTTCATATTTATTGTATTGTAATGCTCTACTAATATCTAAATGTACTAAGTTTGTATTGTTTTTGTACTGTTTAATAGCTAACTGCCTGTAATCTAAAGAGAAACATTCAAGTATGAATTCCTTTGTACTTTGTACATATGACAATAAAACCCAGAATCTTTTCGCTGTATTTCATAAGACTGAACTATAAAAAAAAGCTATGAAAACCACCACGTGCGGTAAACTCTTCCTTTGTAACTTGCGATTGTAGGATCAAATTGATCAAAACTTCCAGAGTGACAGTGGATCAAACAATTCTAGTGAGCTCATCTGTTTCAAGTGTCAGAAGACAAGCAATAAAGTATCAAAAACCTTCCAAAACAAAGTTTACTATGCGTCATTTTGGGAAGATGACGAGACGATAAAAACAAAGGAGGACAGCCTCAGGCACATTTCCAGTAATCAGAACTTCAATCTGTGTTCATAAATCTGCTCTGCATGGACTGGCCCAGCTTCTGCATTCCTTACAATGAGCGCATGGGACTGTGAGAGAAACTGATCGAAGATGGATTTGTAGATTTTCAGTGGCTTGTCAGTGTGTTGGGCTGGTGTGTAAAATGTAAAGTTAGTTGAATAAAGTTGAATCATGTAAGGCAATACTGTGTGAGGGCCTCAATTGTGCTAATGTTGCGCTGGGGCCTGTGGAGGTCATGGGAATTGCTTTTATTAAGTTCAATCACAATAACATTTTAATACGCCATTAATTAAATCAGAATATAGTAGTAAAGTGTTACTGATGTCATGGCTGGCCACATGGGAGGCCATGATATCAAAATAGGAAGCGGCAGGTGTGACCTAAACCCTGTAGGAAGGAAAGGCATGTTCTTGGCCACAGAAAGCATGTGGCCTTGTTTATCATCACCATAAAAAACATGTTACGCCAGGTTTTGTGATGCAACAACACGCAATCCCAAAGCCTGATTTTAATGCTAAAAAAAGAATATTTTAGTCACTTTTAGGCTAAACAAAAGCAGGTTTAGATCATATAGATGACTTAACCTGGTTTAGACCATATAGATGACTTATCCTATTTACCACTCTTACCTAAAGTCAGAGGGATTACAGTACTGCACAAAAGTCCTGAGCCAATCCTCATTTCTAAATATTTTGCTTCCAAAGATCCAGACTTTCTTGTATTTTAATGTAATCTTGAGGAACAGTTCTCCAGGCTTCCTGAAGGACTTTCAAAGACTCTCATTTTCAGTGCAATCCCTGAACCTGACCAGTTTCAGAAGAATGTTTTTTGTTAGTCAAGCCACACAGTGACCTACATATGAATCATTCAAGAAAAACAAATTTAACTGAACCAGTGAAAAAACAGGTGCACATGATTCCAGATGATCAGGCGGTGATCAGTATACTGGTGGTGCTGAATGCTGAGTGGTTGAAGCTCCTTTATCTAGTCTCCTTGTATCTTTAGGCACTTTTCAACACGTCACAGAAAAAGATTTGTTCCCATTTATTTTATTTAATCTACTCAATATGCCAAAGATAAGACAGTTTAAAAGGCATGAAATCATTTGCACCAACAAGCTGATTCAAAGCAAACTATGAAGACATGAGGAATGGCTCAACCTTTTGCAAAGTACTGTGTGACAATATGATAAATAACAACAATGCACAAGTAGTGCCAATAAATCTAAACAGGGCTGATAATACTTTGTGTTTAATCACATTCAGTTGTTCAGTGTTTTCTAACTACTGAAGGTCCATGAAATGCTCCTGGATTGTAGTAAAACAAACACAAACCCTAGAGAAGCTACAGGTGACCCATAGCAACTACTCCCTTCCTCAGCACACCTGATCCAGCTCGTGGCGGGTTCATAATCAGCAGATGAACTGAATCAGGTGTGTTCCAACAAAGAACACTAGAACGCATGATGTGATGTGGGTCACCAGGAACAGGACTGTGGAGCATTTTCTAGAACCTTGAACTAGGGCACCAGTACCATCTGAGGGCACAGCTGTACTGAATGCAACAGCACATGATACCAAAAGTGATTTTAAACGGTACATTTGCATAGTTTATAAACACTTTGTCACTGGTGTTCACATTCATCTATTTGAATCTTTAGCCATGTCAATGTGATGCTTGTAATACTGTTAATCAAACATCATGCAAGAGTACATTCTCTTCTATGGGAACTTATTCAATAATTTGGTGGTTTTCAACATTTCTTCAATCAGAAAGCTTTGATACATGCTGTTCTGTTCTAGAGAAACTTATTGAGTCACAAATATTCACAGCAGTGGCTTTAGGAACCAGGTGAAGGGTTTAATGACTCAAACAATGACGTCAATGAATGTTATTACATAAAAATGCCACAGATTTTTAATGTCATACACACTGTTATATAATCGTTCTGAGATCAGGTTTTGACCCAACACCGCTGCCTTTACTTCGTGTGTCTGAATGACCTGCATGATCTGACTTGCGTGTGTATTACATATGGATGAGTATTAAAACATACTGTGTAAATCTGTACATATTAAGAAGCACTTTCTAGTCTACAGCTTTTCACTCTCAGGCGAAACCTGTTCTTCAGTGACTGCTCTGTAATCTGGGGACAGAAGGCCTGATCTGATGTGAAAGCTAAGCTTTTAAATCTAACAGCATGCCATCTGTAAAAATGGTGCTTATCAACACACGGTGCGGTTACAGACTATCGTTTTCAGCTGAAATGCTTCATTCTGGGGAAACTGTATAATGCACCAGTACAAACATAACACACATCATATTCCATTTCAAAAATCACGGCGAAGTAGTGCTACAACTACAAAAAACCATTCACCCAATTCTTCTAAGCATCACTTGAACCCACGCTGATGTCTGAATTGCTTCCCTTTGGAACAGAATGGACTGAGAGGAGAAAAAAAAACTTATACTGAAAAAATGGCCCGAAAAAGGTCAGAATAGACTGATTACATCCTTCCTGACAAGTCTCCGAGGTTTTTCCTCAAGCTGCCCAAACTCAGACCTTAAAGAGCCCCAGCATTGTTCAGTTTAATGTTCTTGACACCTCTGATTGTTTACTTATGAGCTCAGACCAGACTGTGCGGTCCTGCAGTCTGACATAACTGGAGTTAAAATGACAATTTCAGTGAAAGAAGGGTGTATTTCTATTACACTTCTATGCAGGTTCCGTGAGGTTGCATGGACAAAGGCTAGAGCACTTGAGTTGCCTTGGACTAAGGAAAGAACGTCACAGCACCCACATTTCATTATGTGCAAATGTTTCATTATGTGCAATGTCTTATTATTAATATTATGTGCAATAGTCTTACCATGTGAAATATCACTGACAACATGACTAATCTGCTACTGATCTCTACTACGTACAATAATAGCCTCCTAAACACTATTTGTGTTATTAGTAATTCACTTGGCTGTAAGTTACTTATCTATAGTATTTATACCCCTGGGTTGTGTATATAGTATAGTGCATTTCACATTGATTGTTTTCTGCAGTTTTTATTGAATTTATTAGACTTACAATATTGCACATTGTTCTTGTCGCTGTGTGACTTCGTAGGTGTAACATAAGCAATTTCCGCCAGAATTAATAAAGTTTTCAGATTCTGAAAGCACAAACCCTCTGGCTGCCAGTCAGAGGCTCAGACATGTGAGTCTTTATCACCCTGTCAGAGGCCGAATAATTCAGGGTCACGTATTTTAAGTCTAGGCTTACTAGTGTGAAGTGGACTAATGAGCACTCATGTATGTCGCTCTGGATAAGAGCGTCTGCCAAATGCTGAAAATGCTAATGTATTTCCAGCCTGGTTTTCTGATCTAAACGAATACATTCAGTGATTTTCAGATAATATAACGTGTTCAGCATTCAACCGTCTGACCTAAAAAATCTACAAAAATCACTGCTGATCAATACTTTCTTTTAAATGTACTGGGAATTTGCATCTAGGAAAATCATCCCAGCATCCATGTGAAGGTGGATCTAAGCACAAACACTGATCCATCATTATAGCCTTGTTATACTTCTCATTTTTATAAAGTAACGAAAATATACGAAAACAAAATAAAGAGTAAATAATGAACGGAGTCTGTTAGGCCTAATATATGGCCACTATTCTCAAAACCTTGCCAGACCTGTGTGACAATCCCATGGGGACGTATACACTAAACGGCTTAGGCAAGATCTGACCTAGTTTGAACTGTTTACAAAATGTGTATTATGCTATTTTAACTGTGGAAAAGGAGGTCCCACAAACTACAATCATACGTTCTTGTACTTCAGGGCAGCTTGGCAAGTGTCCCACAAGTGTCCCAGCTCTGTGAGTGACTGATCTACTGCAGATCTTTTAAGAGGCTCTCGAAGTTTTCACTGTGGCCACCTGTTAGTGAAGCTACACAACTGACAGGGGGAGGATTACCCCCACAACTTCCTCCGCTAGAATTTAGCAGGACCAGATAGGAAGCAGCCAGTGGATAATAATCAGTGTTAAAAACACACATCCACGACATTTGCCGCATACTGTCGACAACAGGGGTGGGCAAAATGATATTTACTGTTATTTTGTCATATTACGTCACAACACATCACCAGTAGTTAAATATAACTGGCCAGCTGTGTGTCTCATTAAAATAAGAGTATTATAAGGCCTTTTCGACTGGATTTTGTGAAGTGTTATAAGGCATATGACATGATGAGTGTTAAAACGTACTGTGTCAATCGATGCATTGCGTGTGAGAAACTTTGCCCACTGACAATATGAAATGCTTAAAGACAAGATAAGATAAGATAAGATAAGATAAGATAAGATAAGATAACCTTTTATTAGTCCCACAAATGGGAAATGTGCATTGTCACAGCAGCAAAGTGTATAGTAAGAGAAGGAAACAGAAGTAGCATAACCAATAGAATAAAAGCTATATAACACAACAGTATAATATAAAAATACACTATAGAAATATTACATAAGTGTAAATATAGAAGCTTGTATGTATATATAAACATATATGGGGGTAGGGAATGGAATAAACACTGCTAAATGATAAAATAATAAAATTACTAAAGTGTTTTTTTGACGCAGCTGAAACAGGCGCGAAGAGCAGCGACGCAACTCCACAACTAATCGGATTGATCTCAGACTGGCTGTTCTCCGTGGTGTGGAAGAGACTGGTGCTGTTTTAGTTGCTCCACTTACTCTCAGTGATGTTCTGCAGGCCGAGCACGTCCTCGGGTCGGATGCTCTGGTTCTGCAGCAGCTCCTCCTCGGTGGTACACGGGACCCCCGCGTCGTTCCCGGCCTTCACTCTCATCTCCGCGGGCTCCTGGACCGACCGGCTGAGGAGCGTCTCTTCTCCCGCGACCCCGAGCTTCTCTTCCCCTCCCACCCCTCGCTCAAGGACACCACGCCCCCTCAGCTACGATTGGTCAGGATTGCCCGGTAATCCGCTCCCAAGTGGGCTACCATTGGCTACTGCTCGCCAATCCTAAACACAGGAGGCGGGGCTTGTGCTCAAACAACAAATCAAAGCAGCTGCGTGTAAACAAAGTGTCTTCATTGTAACGTACAAAGAGTCCTGAAAATAAAAACACACGTAGATGTCTACAGCTTGTGGACAAAAGTATTGGGACACACCTGTTTTTCAGGGTTTCGGCTAGGCACCTTACTTCTAGTTAAGGGCTTAATCTTTATGCTTCGGTATACCAAGACCTTTTGGACAACGCAGTGCTTCCAACATTGTGGACACACTTTAAGGAAGAACCTTTTCTATTCCAGCATGACTGTGCCCCAGCGCACAAAACGAGCTCCATCAAGACCCCATGAATTCTCTACAAAATGAATGGGCACAAATTTCACCACAAAATACAAAATCTTGTGGAAAGCCTACGAAGAAAAGTTGAAGCCGTTACATCAGAAAAAAAAAAATGGCGTGGTGGTCAGGCATCCTAGGTGAAATGGTCAGGCATGGTCAGACATCCCAATACTTTTGTCCATGTAGTGTATAAATGCCTAAACTACACTGAAATAAACAATTTGGATTATAAATAGGAAAAAATAACAAAACAATAAATACTCGCCAGGCTATGCATTAAACAAACAAATAAATAAATACAGTAATCCCCTGGAGGTTTTCGCGGGGGTTATGTTCCAAGAGCACCCGCCTATAGTGGAAAAACGCATTGAAAAACAAAAAAGGCCTAGAAATGCCTATATTTATAGCGTAAACCCTACATTTTAATTTTAATGTATTACCCTTAAAGAAAATATAATGGTAAAGCCGTATTCGCCTCTTTTCAAGGTAAACCCGTCTTTTAATTTAAATTCCCCGCTGAGATTTGCAACTGGGAAGATTGCGTGACAAAAGTATTGGGACATCCGTTTTTTGGAGAATAAAACCTCATCTACATGGGCTAAAAATACAAATGAGGGCTCGTTGGAAAGGTCTCAGGTAGATTTACCGAACTGTGGAGTGTCTGAGTTCTTTCCCCAGCGAGATATGCACATCGGAAGGTCGCGGGACAAAAGTATTGGGACACGCAGCAAGGTGAAGTAGCCCCCTTGTGTGACAACATCCAGAAAATTTGCAGTTTCCGCGTTATTGTGAAAAAAATCCAGGTGTGACTGAATCAGGGACTCCTGGTCTGCCTAAAACTGGGAGATTACTGTACGGAAAGAAAAAAAGAAAGAAACAAGCAAGCAAAAAAAAAAAAAACCCAAAGAAAAAAGTAAAAAAGAAGAAAAAAATAAGCAACTGTTGAAGCCCAAAGCAAGAAATAAACTAATATTTCAGTCCGAGGTTGTGAGGAATAAAAGAGGTTAAGAGAGATGAATCCAAATCTCCAGGAAGTTATTAAAATGCATTGAAATTATCATATCAAAATATCAAGCTGACATCTGCTCTGTTTGCTCATTTTGATGCATATTTATAAATCTGGTTCAAACATTGAATTAACTGTGTTTTCATCACAGACTGAATTTAAGCACGTTCGATGTTTTGGAGGTAGGTTTTAATATTTGCACTCCTGCTAAGTTTGATCACAAAAGGTAGGCGTCTGCAATAAAGCTTACATTTTAAATTATTCGTCCTCAAATATTTTTACATATTTTAGCAAATTGCTGAAATTGAAAAAAAAATAAAAAAAGAAATTTCACTAGTTAAAAAAAACAAAATCTTTTTTAATAGAACATAATTAAACACAAATACATAATTACGCTTTTCAGAGTTTTTTGCTGTGTTTCAGAAAAGCTTACAGTGTTTGAATTGTTAACAGTGATGGTGATGGGAACCAGACATCTGAAGAGTGTAGAAGCTCTCAAAGCTTTATGACAGAAAGTATCACAAGAAATGGTGGCCTATCCACCCATCTGATGCCTTTCATGTCCAGTGTGTGTG
>JBBPCY010000035.1:1717265-1740399 GCA_037974405.1 Brachyalestes nurse | reverse complement strand
GGGTTGTGTGTATGTGTGTGTGTGTGTGTGTGTGTGTGTGTGTGCGTGTGTGTGTGTGCGTGTGTATGTTTTATGGTAGATACCTCAGCCAGCCCATTTATCCATCCTGTTGTCCAAGGCCTTGTAAATCATGACTATTGTGTAGAGGGAATGGCACTGTGGCTACTGATAAGCTGTGTGTGTGTGTGTGTGTGTGTGTTAGCCTGTAAATCTGAGCTGAAGAAATGGCCCTGTGTTGTGTGTAGTCAGGGGCGTCAGCAGCTGTGACGTCTGACTGCCAGGATCCAGCAAACGCAATAAAAGGTGTTAAATTGGCGTTTTTTTATTAGAGCCGCCTTTTTCTCCCAGTCTGGCACTGAAATACTCTCTAAACCTTAACCTGAAACATAACAGGTAGGGTTAGCATGACGTTCAGTATAAAATTTCTGTATGGGGTGCTGTTTCTTTTCCTTGGGAAATGAGAAGGCTCTACCACAGAAAGCAAAGTTTATGTTTATGTATCTGGTCATAAGATAAAGGGGGAAGTGTACAGGCTGGTGATGAATAAACTTACACAGCCAAGGCAGATAAACTGAAACTGTTTCATATTTTTCTAGTACCAAAAAGAAGAATCTTTAAAAGGGGTTCCTTCTTGGCCCACTGTTGCGACCCCCACCAAGATCAGCCCCACCCATTCCCCCTCTGTGATTTGACATCTAGGTTTTGCAGAATGTATAATGTGTATGTTAAATAATATATTTGAATTTTTTACACACTGGATATATTCTATTGTAAGGCTGAAATGGAAGCCTCTGGCAATGTAGGCCATAAAACTACCATAAAATTACATTTAACATATGAATTACCTTTTGTTTATTATTAAATATTGTGAATATACTGAATAGTGATATTAACTAACTATGGTCTTTCAGTGTGTATTATTTTAATGTTGTACTAGAAATTTTATTATTATTATTAGGATTAACGTTTGTATTAAAATTTAAACAAAGCAACTAGCAGGATAGCGCTAGTGTTAGATAGCCAGCACACAGACCTCAGTCAGCAACTTTTAACTGGCTGATATTTTTATTGTAAAATTGTGTTTTGACCCAAGGTCCACTTTTTTATTTTCTCCTCAAAAATATGTATTTTTCCTTTCAACAGATCGTATCTCATTCATTTGAGTATAAATGTATAGATCACTGTTATCCAGTGACCAAAAGTAGATCCCAGAAAGTTTCCAGGGCAGTAAATCCCAGGAATGCAGCGATCCAGATGAAAATGAGGAGGTAATGAGACTGTAAATGTACCAGGATTAGATTTGGCCCCGTTGCTTGCTCAGTAGAGAAACTAGACCTCCTACCCTGGGAGGCTTCTTCCCTCATCACCCTGTCACGATCACAATAAATGTCATGACTAGATTTTCTGAGCATGTTATGAGCCTCGTCAGCACTTTGAGAACTCAGTCTGACTGTTTCACAAACGTTTAGAAGGAGTTAAAGTGCTGCACCTGTCTGAAGTTTCACTGTCTTGTTGGGAGATTGGAAGTGTGGATTCTGACTAAGTCCTAAAACGCTTTTTCTCTGGGACAAGGAACCGCACTGTACCACCAAAAAATGTTTTCCATTATAAATAAAGAAACCCGTACTCGTATTCGATGGCAGGGCCAAAAGTGGGCCGCATCAAAGCTGACTGTGTCACTGCTTTCTGATTGGTTGAAATCTTGACACAACAATAGAAAGAGGTCATTGTTTTTTACTGTCCAAGCAAAAAAAGAAGTATAAAAAGGATTGAACCAGGACATAACTAACAAGTTAGTCATGGCTAAGCATTGCCAAGAAAAGTGTAAAAACTCTCAAACAATCTCACAATAACAGAAGCTGCTCTGACAAAAACTTTCCGCTGGTTCCACTCCATGGACGCGGCCTTGGGATGACGACCGGCCATAAACTGTGGGGAGAGAATTGAGTTGGCTTCGGAAAAACATTTATTGGAATCGTTACAATGGTTTTACTTCACCATTGTGCTGCCAGCATGTCAGCAACATCATAACCAGTGGAAAAATCAAAGCGTGCTACAATTTCTGTACCATTGCAGTATGGTTTAGGTACAGCACAGTTCCTGTAGACATACAGAAAGGTGTCTAAAGACAGCATAATTGGGAGCGCATAACTACATCATAATGGGACTGCCTTAAAAATGAAATGGACTTTTGGCAGCATTTTATAACGCTCCTGGTACAGTGTGTTCTGATTTAACAAAACTAAGAAATTTGAATCACAAATGCATGTTAATCCCATAGTGCTCACGCCTGGTATGTTTTGCTTTTGAGGTCAAAGATATTGTGCAAGTGAGTTGCTCAGAACATCATGTTTACTGAGAAAGTCAACAACAGTGTTCAGATCAACTAAAACTGGCTGTGGTGCCTGGGCATAAAGATTGTATGTGTGAGAGAGAGAGAGAGAGAGTGTATGAGTGAGTGAGAGTATGTGTGTGAGAGTGACAGTGTATGAGTGAGTGCGAGTATGTGTGTGAGTGTATGAGTGAGTGAGTGAGTGAGAGTATGTGTGAGAGCGAGAGTGTATGATTGAGTGAATGAGTGAGTGAGAGTGTGTGTGAGAGTGTGGGTGAATGAGAGTATGTGTGAGAGTGTGAGTGAATGAGAGTATGTGTGTGAGAGTGTATGAGTGAGTGAGAGTATGTGTGTGAGAGTGTATGAGTGAGAGTATGTGTGTGAGAGAGAGAGTGTATGAGTGAGTGAGAGTATGTGTGTGAGAGTGTATGAGTGAGTGAGTGAGTGAGTGGGAGTATGTGTGTGAGAGTGTATGAGTGAGTGAGTGAGAGTATGTGTGTGAGAGAGAGAGTGTATGATTGAGTGAGAGTATGTGTGCGAGAGAGAGAGTGTGAGTGAGTGAGAGTATGTGTGTGAGAGTATGAGTGATTGAGTGAGAGTATGTGTGTGAGAGTGTATGAGTGAGTGAGTGAGAGTATGTGTGCGAGAGAGAGAGTGTATGAGTGAGTGAGAGTATGTGTGTGAGAGTGTATGAGTGAGTGAGTGAGAGTATGTGTGAGTGAGAGTGTGTGTGTGAGTGAGTGAGTGTGTTGACTGTGTAATCGTGTTGGCTGAACTGTCTGCTGCTGGAGATTCTCTATCCTTCCCTTAACTGTGCAGCTCTATGGATCACCCTAATGTTTTTGTCCAAGGTTTGAGAGACCATTCCTTTATTTTTTATTTTGCATAGAGTGAGGAACATGCGTTGTTCAGATCAGGCCACTGAATGCTTTTGGCTCTAAAACCACAAAACCCTCTTTAATAATGTTATTATTTTTGAAATCCTGCTGTACGTAAACCTGTCTCAGATGTTTACTGATTCAGTTTACTGGCTCTCACTCTCTGACTCTCACTCTCTTTGTCTTTATCTCTCTTTATATATACACATGGGACATGATAACACAATGTATCTATTTTTAATAACAATATGCCACATATGTAAGTGCCTATATGTAATAATATACATACACAAAGTTCAAGGTTACTTTGTCATCAGCTGCTATGTACATAAACATGAGACATGAGATGAGACAATGTGGGCTATGGTGTAACATATAGCAGCATTCAACAAAGCACAAGTTACAGAAACAATACAAGAAATACACAACACAACAGTATAACAGTGTAGTGTGAATAGGATCTAACAGGAGATAGGTGTGCCTGTTGTGGCAGTAAACAGAAGATAAAGTGCAAGTGAATGGGTTAAACAGAGAAAAAAAATTGTGCTGTTCACACTGTGTGCTGTGGTGTGTTCACATATGACACTTTTTCCTCAGTCGTCTAGAATTCTGTTCATCATTCTGGCCACACTAGTGTAAAATAATAAAACTGTGGGGTAGTAAAATCATAATAGTCATTTTATGCATGTACCTGCAAGGGAATTGGTCTTTTGTTAGAATGGTGGTAATATGTAGGTAAATCGAAATTCTAGATTTAAAACAGGACATTTTGTCCCTCACCAAACACACCTTTTCTAGCGGTATCTTCTTATTTGCAATGTGGTCATCCTAAGGGATGCTCTAGTGTTTGACCCTGTTTGGTTGCTGCTGATAACTCTGTGTTTCTGTGTGTGTGTCTGAAGGTGCTCCTGGAATCATCTCTTCTCCATATGCTGGAGCGGCTGGTTTCGCTCCCGCTGTTGGTTTCCCTCAGGCTGCAGGTAGGAATGCTCATACATGCCCATTCACTGGCACACACACACACAGACACACACACACACAGACATACACATTCTTTCAGCTTCTCACCCACGCATACAAACACACCCAAGTCTGATAATGAAGTTAGTGGCCTGTGGCTCACGTTCTATTCAGAATTAATGATTGGAGATATTATCATGTAATGACCAGAGCCACTTGCATGACATGTCTTTGTTAGGCAATGAAACAGAATAGGATTATCCATAGGATTGTTAGCCGGTGCTTAAATAGCCTTTCTATAACAGACAATAACACGCATTCATTCATAACTTTACTGATCTGGCTGTTTATTAGTATCCAGAACAACCTGTGTGTTAACTCTTCTGCCTTGTGTTGTTTGGCAATAAAGGGAACATATTTGGCCTGTTTTGCAATAATTGAGGTGATGTAATATGTCTTATTCATTAAGAAATGTACACGTATAAATGTAAGCTTTCAGTTTATATATATTCAATCAGAGGTCTTCATCAGCTTCTATCCTTTCTTAAACTTTCCCTGCAAAACCAAGCTCCATTTTCACGGCATCTCGGCCAGGCTGTGTCTCCCTCTCTCCATCTCTCTCATTTCCCCTGTGCAACCAAAACTGCACAGCTTTGAAACAAACCAGTTAGTATCTGAGCAGCGGCAGCTGAAACTCATGTTGCTGATTACACAAAACAGCACTATTTAAGACTGAAGCACATTTTTGAAATGTTGCAAGATGGCAAATGTGGTGGGCAACATGATTGTTTTATTATTGTAAGGAATTACATCACGATGTGTTTTTCTGAGCAGTCTCGAGTATTGTTAGCACTCCTAGAACATTGAAAATCGTTGGTTGTAAAAATGGCAAAACTGCATAATCCACTATTAACACTAAGCTAATTGGCCAGTTATGCTGTTGTCTGATTGTATTCAGTTTATATTTCTTAATAAAATCATGGTGCTTCATATATCACAATGTCTCCTATTTACAGTACTGTGAAATAGTCACATATGCAAATTGTTTAAAGCCATTTTTCACTGCATGTGATAAAGTGTCTTTCAGCTAGCAAAGTTAACATTAAAATAAATGCAAACAAGAAAGCAAAGTGTCAAGATTTGTTTTGTTGGTCAAAAAGTATATTTTGTGAGTTGAGAACACAGGTTCAGTTCCAGATTCCTTCTCGGTTCTTCCAGTTGTTTTTTGAATTCGTGACATTCCATCAGCAGCTCCTGATTTAATCTTAATGAAGGACTGACTGAGACAAACCAGGTTTCTGATAGGAACTATAAGTAATACGGGACTTGCACAAGGAATGCATTGATAAAGTGTACATAAAAGCACTGCATACTACATAATATTTTGGTAGTTTTATTTTTAGATATTGTCCGACCACAGTTACAAAGCTAAGAAATCGCTGGAGAAATGGAGGTGTTTTTCCCCCCAAACGGTCTGTTTCCTCTCTGACATTGTTACCCCTCTGGCCTGGTGGGTTCAGGTCTCTCCATGCAGGCTATGCCCGGCGCTCTGGGACCCCTCACCATCCCCGCCTCGGCTGTAGCCGGACGGATGGCCATCCATGGCATGGCCCCCACCGCCCTCCACTCTGTTCTCCTCGTCTCCAACCTCAACCCTGACGTGAGTGACCCCTCCCCCACGTCCTCCCTCTAACCACACGACCTACTAAACCCATTTTCTCCTAAGACCTTTTCCAGCCCAAAAATGCTAGTATTGCTAATGCTAGAAAGCTGGGTCTTTGAATGGTTTGCTGTGATGAGTTTAGATTTAACCTGCTTTTGACATAACATCAATATGTTGTCAAATGTTTCAGTTTTTTTCTATTTCATTTGTTGAATCACCCTAATCCCTGCTACCGGACATCAGCTTGGTTTGTTAAGAAGACGCTCGATGCTGTAATTGCCCAAAAAAATGCAGCTACGCAGTGTATTATTCTGTAACAAAATACTGTAAATAAACAAAATGTAAGTAAAAAGTGAAAATGCATTGTGATACATATAGTTTTTTGTTATAAATGTGAAATATACACTGGAAGCGACTCTAAATACTTGACATATGGGTGATGTATATAATGCTATACTTGGCAAAAACAAAAATAGTTAGATACACACATATAGTACACATACATACAGGTGGGTGACAAATTAAAAAACCTGAATGAATGAGAGGAGAACCATAACAAGCGGTGCAGGTGCTTGTTTAAATATGCTGTGTAGGTCCAGGTTACCTTGATGTTTGCATCAAGATGGTAAGTGGAAAAGATCTAGATCTAATGCACTTTGTAAGAAGGTTCATTGTTGGGTCCTGGAGCTTCACTCCCAAAGACCACTCGACTGGCTTGTGTTTCAATAGGCAAAAGAGACCTCTGCACTTAGATCTGTGGGACAGGCGTCAGTAAACAGGGCTGAACGCTCATGTTCAGTGAGCGTGATGCTCGTTCATTAGTGTGATGCGTCAGAGCAGCTGTTCCTCAGGTAACTGAGCATGTCAGTGCAGGACATAATCTGGCTGTCAGCAGGAACAGTTCATCCACAAATGCATAGAGTGATATAATAAGGCTTCGGTGTAAAAACCCTCATTACTAAGAAAAACGACCATCTAAGAGGTCAGTGCTATATAAACTGTAGGCACTGATCTACAGAAATGTGGAAAACTGTAATATGGTTAGATGAGTCATTCTTCATTAGTGGATGAGTGCATGTTTGGCACACACCAAAAGAACAGTACAAGCATAAATTCCTTGCAGAGTACAGTACGGGGGTCCAGTGGCTCCATCTTGCTGTGGTGGTCTTTTTCTGGCATTATTTGGGCCCACTTGTTCTTTTAGAGCGATCACTGCAGATCAATACAGAATTATCGTGACTGAGCACCTTTATGTTAATGATGAAACATCTCACCTGATGAGAGGGTTTTTTTTTTTTGCTATGATAGTTCCTCCATCCAGGGGTAAACGGATTGGTTTATTGATGTGTGATCTCAACTCATGTGAACACCTGTGGGAGATCTCGTCCTTCCAGTAAAGTTCCATAGACCTTAGATCTACCAAGGCATATTCTGGTTACTCGTAAATATTATAATTATAAGCATTTCTCAGGTTTGATTAATAAGAGAAAAAAAAGGAACATAAAATCATCAAACAGGCGTTCGTAACATGAATGTTTACTATTTATGAGCCTAGGCAGACTGATCACTGTGGGCTTTTCCAGCTGTTGCTCAGCTGTTCCTGAGTTGAAGTGGATAAAAGCACTGAAATGTGCAGGGCAGTAGGTTCTCCAGGACCAGTTTGGGAAACACCGAGATAGACATGTACAGGAGGAACTTTACCAGAAGGATGTATCACTTTACAGCAATGGAAGTGGCCATTAATCCACAGGGCTGGACCTTCTTCTTTACCAGCCAAATCAATTAATAAAGCACAGAGTGACAAGATACTGTGCATATTGATGAGTGATCTGAAGCCAGTTGAACACCTGTGAGAGATTCAAAACACAAACTGAAGGAATATCCTTCCAAAAAACCCATCCATCCAGGACAGTTCCAGACTTTAGATGGTTTACCAAGGCACATTCTGGTTGCTTGTAGTAGGACAATACCTTCCTATATTGATTTTTCTTTTACTTTGTCACCCATGTGTAGTTTTTCATTCCTGCTTTCTGTGCTTTTACCCGTTGTCTCTGTGGCAAATAATAAGTGTAATTCTCTCCTTTATGCAGAGTATATCACCACACAGCCTGTTCATCCTATTCGGTAAGAGCGGTTTTATTACTCTGCTAAATTAGATTTGGGGAAGGTTGTTTTTCTGAAGGCTGTGCAGTGTAGGGAGAGCCAATAAGGGCTATTTTCTCACAAACACAGTCAGGAGATTACTTACAGATACAGAATGGCACCTTCCATCATATGAAAGTTACGTACCGGTACTCATCCTCTCTCTGACACACACACACACATACACACTTGTGTGTGGCTGTTATTGTCCTCACAATTTAATAAATGTCTGCAGCTGAACTGGCTAGACCTCAGTTTGAATGATGTTCCTGATAGGCTGAAAAAGGCTTTATTTTCCTTGTTGTTCGTGCCAAACAGTGAACAAAACAAAACTCTGGATACAAAGAGAGTGTGTGATTGTGTGTGTGTGTATGTGTGTATGTGTGTGTGTGTGTATGTGTGTGTGTGGTAACATGTAAATAAAGGACCTTTTCCTGTTAAGGCATGAGGTTTGGTGCATGCAGAGAAGGTGGATAAAAATATGAAGGTTTTCATTCACACTCTCTCTCTACCCCCCTCCCCCTCTCCCTTTGTGTGTAGGAGTGTATGGAGATGTCCACAGAGTTAAGATTTTGTTCAACAAGAAAGAGAATGCCTTAGTACAGATGGCGGATGCCACACAGGCCCAGCTCGGTATGTGGGAGGCTCTTTAGCCGAACATCCTGCAAAATCCTTTGATGAGCTTCTATCTGCTTTTTAAAATTTGATTGAAACTGCTGTCTGTTAACATCTCATACGTTAGCACATGCTTTTGTATGTTTCCCAGTGTCCCAAATGTTTTATGGCTATACACTTACTATATACTATTACTATTTTAGTAATTTCTACACCTATTACAAATGCTACCAAAAAAGAAGTTTAATCAATCTGAAGACCTACTGAAACACTCATCTGGAGCTGTGATTGGTCAGGATGCTCTAAACATGCAGTAAAGAAACATTGTGATTGGTTATAGGGCTAATTTGCATATTGCAGCTCTGCGACGGTACTGGAAAGGCTAATTTGACTAAAGGGATAAGAATAATAATAAAGTGGGTAAAGTGGTCCCTTATAGTCACGTGTGAACACGCTACAGCACAGCACACAGTGTGAAATTCTTTTTCTTCATTTAACTGAAGTAGTAGGCAGCCACCAACATTGCACCTGGGGAGCAGGGTACTGGACGGTACTTTGCTCAAGGGTCCCTCAGTGGTGCCACAGGCAGTCATGGGATTTGAACTCACACCCTTCTGATCACTGGGGCAACTTCCTAACCACTAGGAGACAATAATAATAATAATAAAGAATAACTTCTGTAGCACCTTTCTCAAACCCAAGGATGCTGATCAAATTCATTCATTCTTATTAGCCTGGGCTGGGATTTTTAGGATCTCCTCGGTTCTTCTTTTTATCAGCTATGAGCCATCTGAATGGCCAGCGCCTACATGGCAGGGTGATCCGGGTGACCATCTCCAAGCACCAGACAGTCCAGCTGCCCCGGGAGGGTCAGGAGGATCAGGGTTTGACCAAGGATTTCAGCGGCAGCCCATTACACCGCTTCAAAAAACCTGGCTCCAAAAACTTCCAGAATATCTTCCCACCCTCAGCCACCCTGCACCTCTCCAACATCCCGTGAGTGACACACTGAAGTACATATAAGAATGAGAATAGTGTGTTCCATGTGCGTAATATAGATATAAATAACCTCAGTAACCAGTGTGTCATTTTGCTCAGGTTTATTACTGAAATCACATAGAAAATAATGAATGGAATAAATGCATAGATCAGGTCCACTCAGGAATAGAAAGAAAGCTTTAAGTGTGTTGAACTGATTAGTCCCACATTATTCACCATTTCTTTGGTGCTTAAGACAATCGAATAATTTAATAATTAATGCAGCTAAATTATTTTCGTAATTTTTCAGCCGGAGTGCTCATTAAACATGTTTCAAATTCATTTCCTTTCTCAAGGAAGAAGCCCCAAATCATTAGTAACTCAAGCAAGTGTTTAACTGCATGTGATAATGAAGCTTGTGGGAAAACCAGGCGGACTTTTTTTCTCCTTTTTAAAAATGAACTGAATAAAATGTGCGCTGAAAAATGTCCCCCCGATTTAAATGGTTGCATACAAATAAAATAAGTCGCATAGCAGCTGTTTTCTCTTAGTTGGCTTGTTTTAGCATGAATTGTGTTCATGTAGCACGTAATTTATTTTAACCACTCAGTGCATTTGAATGTTGTAAATTCAAAGCTGTATTTTTTCGTTGTGGCTGTGTTCAGCTATGGTTCTGTTTTATGTCCTGTAAACAGTTTTCTGTGTTTGTGTGCTGGTGTTTAGGCCCTCTATTGCGGATGACATGCTGAAGGACCTGTTCTCGAGTGCGGGATACACAGTCAAAGCATTCAAATTTTTCCAGTAAGTTCTCTTCAGCTCTGCCTGTTTATCACTAGTGACACTTTCTGCATCCTGTTTCTCATGTTTAACAGGGAAGTAAAGTTTTCCAGACACACACGCACACACACACACACACACACACACACACGCAACTAGACACGTGAATAGCTGAGAGTCTGCTGAGAGCCTCTGCCTATCTAGCCAAAATCAGTAATGCAAATATTTCATTTTTTGGACCGTATAGATACTCCTAAGTGTACTAAGTGTAAATTTGTACCCTCTGAGGCTGAAGATTTGATAGCTTTGCATGCAGACTACCAAGAAATGCTTTTACAGAGATTCAAACAAGCCCTTTGCATGTACTGAACTTGTTGATTAACCCCTTAATGTCCTTAGTAATCCATTGGTCTCTATGTTTTCTGAGCTTGCCTAAGATATTATTTTTCTAATCTGTCAAATTTGCTTGCCTGGAAATTGAGTTTATCCATTTGTTCAGTTTCCTGTTGTGTTATTTGGCTGCCTGGGGCTGCTGAATTTGACCAAAACAAGAGAAAATCTTTTATTTTAAATAAATAAATAAACATTACTTCATCATCTAATTCGGTTGCTTGCTGTTAGATCACTATTTTATTTATTTAGACCAGTAATACGTTCAGTGGCATTTTTTCTTGATGTGCCAAATTTGATGGACAGGAATGGTTAAGGATGTGAAAAGACAGGTGTTGGATGAATCTCATGTGAAGTTGAAATGGTTCCTTGCTGTTCAGACAAGCTGTAATGCACACACAACACAGTTAGATGGCGGTAATAGATTTGGATCACTTACAACATGAGTGAGACTGCTGGGATCAGGTTTTGTCTTCTGTATGTTACTTCAGTCATAAGAACCTAAAATCTAAATAATACGTTTTACTCGTTTTCTTCTTACAGACTGTTTTGTGAGCATGCCTGCATGTATGTGTGACCAGACTGAAAATGTCATAAAATATACTGATAATAATTATATTTATGTGCATTTCTCAGGTTTGAGTCTGAGTAATAGCAGAACTAAACAACATAAAATCACTAAACAAGCATTCCCAACATTAAAAGAATGTTTACTATATATAAGCCTAGTCAGTCTGATCATTGTGGGCTTTTCCAGCTGTTGCCCAGCTGTTCTTGAGTTGAAGTGGGTATAAACACTGAAATAGATACTTACAGGAGAAACTTCACCAGAAGGATGTAAGGGCTATACCTTCTTCTTTAACAGTTGAATCAATTAATAAAGCACAGTGACAAGATACTGTGTATATGTGGGTCAAAAATACTATGCTTCTCAGAGTGATAATACACTAAATATAGTCTTTCACGATGTCAGTGAAATCTCAGCTGAGTGACAACGTGAGTCAACTTAATTATCAGTGTCATTATAGATACATCTGCCAACTCACCAACAGTGGAATTTCTTTTACATTCATGCAGCACAGCACATTAGACTGGAAAGTCGTGTATATTTATACATCTTAAACAACAAGACCTTTTACAGCCAGAAAAGTGCATTTATTTTATACATTGGCAGTTTTAGTAGAGATTTGAACTTAAAGCCTCTCAGTTCATTTCTGAACTGACTGCCTTTGAAGACCTGGGTCACGGACCGAATTCTTCAATTCCCTTTACAGATTGTATCTTTATATGGAGCCAGTGCATCTTTAAATGGTTTATATGAAGCAGAATCAGAAAACTATTGATGCCTTATTGATCTATCTATCTATCTATCTATCTATCTATCTATCTATCTATCTATCTATCTATCTATCTATCTATCTATCTATCTGTTTATCTATCTATCTGTTTGTCTATTTGTTTCTCTATCTGTCTTTTTTCAATATGGAGCCAGTGTTAGATATGTCTTTTTTTGGATCTGTATCTCACTGAGTTCTCTTCTAACAGGAAGGACCGTAAGATGGCTTTGATCCAGCTGGGCTCGGTGGAGGAGGCCATCCAAGCGCTGATCGACCTCCACAACCACGACCTGGGCGAGAACCACCACTTACGAGTGTCTTTCTCCAAATCCACCATCTAACACTCCCGCCTCGTCTGCTCACTTCCTTCTTATGGCGCCTGGACGCTGCAGACTGGTTAATTATGTGTCACGACACCTGAACGATGAACAATGAACCTAAAGATAAAAAAAGGCAAAACAAAAAAAAAAAATACACAAAAAAAAATCGGGTAGGTTTAGAAATGTATAGGGGAAAAAAGGTAAGAAGTTAGAGACTACTGTAAAGCCTTCAGGTAGAGACTGGAGGTGTTTTTGTTGTTAATTTTTTAAGACTTGTCCTGAATTCAGGGCCGGAGATGAGGGAGCTTCCGTAGCAAGGAAGCTGGTTCCTCAGTTCTTTACAGCCATCCAGCGCGGACACTGAATGGCAACCTGAGAACTGAGAGCAAATTTGTTTCTATACCGACTGACTTTAGCCGAGAAAGTCGAAGACGGACCCTCCTGTAGCCTGAAAGCCTTGCTGCATTCGACCACTGGCACTATTTACCATAACTGTTGGCTGTTTCAACCAAGTGGATGCAGCATCTCACAGGCAAACCTCTCTGAATGTCTCTGATGTCATCACAAGGTGCTGCCGGGTGAAAAGCCCTGTAGCGACATTCCCTACATTTTGAGTAGCAGAAAAATAAATGGGTGCGATGGACAAAAATGACGGCTCCCATTCAAGACTCGAAAAGTGCAGCTGGTTCAGCTTACCTCCTGCCCAGAGTTTGAACTGAAGACAGGCAACCGGAGGGGAAGACTTTGTGACCTTCGTGTGTTTTTACTGTTTGGCCAGACAGTACAGATCTGTGAATAGGTGGTGAATGGTATGCGTTTAAGTTCACCTGTGAAGTGGGGGGAGTATATATTTTTTGTTTTTCCTTTTTTTTTTTTCCTCAAACGGACAAGGCTGTTATGGGCACGCCTCACCTGGACCACTGCGTTGATGCGTTCACGTGCGACGGCCTCCGTGAGATGCTGACTGAGCCGGTTCTGCCGAACTGGAGAGAGCCGTTTCGACAAAACAGGAAAAAGAAAAACACAAAACACAAAAAAACGACCATTCCAGGAAAGCATGGCCAGCTATTGTTAATCTTACTGGAACACTCCAATCAGCAGTGCCCAGCTGTCAAGAGGCCCCGCCTCCTTTTCAGTGGTATTTTGAATGTGAATGATGTAGCCCCCCTTCATGATGCTTTCTGGTTGGGAATTCATTAAGGCTCCTTTCGGTCTCCCCCCTTTTAGCCCGATTTGATTCTCAGAACCAAATGCTTTTACTTTTAGCTTGTTTTTTTTCCTCTCTCTTTTCTGTCTTGCGACACGTTGGCAAGGAATCTCTAGTAGTCTTGCCGGGTCTCCACCACAGAACCAGACTTGGTGGAACGGAACCTTTACGAGATTCCGTTCTTCTGATTCTGCCTCTGCGGTTTCCTCTCCCTCCTCGGCTGTGTGCCCTGTTTTCGTAAAGGGATCGTGCAGAAGTGATGGCGCTGAGGCTCTTCTTTCTGTCACTGAACAGCAGCCACTCTCTTTTGCCTTGCTGTCCCACACTAAAGGCCTCCAAGTTTGAACAAAACCAAAACAAATTAACATTAACAAACACAGCAAGGGAGAGAGATGGAGAGTGAGAGAGAGAGATGAAAAGAGAGAGAAGGTGTGTCTAGGTGGCACTGGTAGGAGCTGTCCCTGCTGAAATTCTTACAACTGCGTTACAGAAAAATCCATAATGTGTCGAAATGTGCTGTAACGTAATTATGATGCATTGTATTGTGACACGGCTTGGTTAGCTCTAATATCCTGTGTGTGTGTGTGTGTGTGTGTGTATGTATGTATGAGTGTGTGTGTGCATGGGGCTATTCAAACAAGTGGCTGAAATCTGTAAATCATCGGGACTGTAGGACAGGGGCGCCTAATCCTGCTCTCAGAGAACTGCCTGCCTGCAGACTTCAGCTCTGACCCTGATCTAACGCAGCTGCACCTGATCATGAACTGGATCAGGTGTGTTAAGCCCTATTTGAGCTGATTTAGTTTTACCACAGGAGGCCCAATAATGTAATGCAAAGCAATTTGCGAGATTTGCTTTTATGGGATAAGGCACATGTTCAATTTCACCACAAAGTCACCATGAATAACTGGGCTTGAATTATCAACAGATTCAACATTATTAAACACACCACAAGAGAAAGGGTGTTATTTATGATTTGCATATATGCGAGTGTTCCATTAATTTGTAAAAAAAAAAAAAAAGGCCAGATTTGTAATGGAAAGAACAAACCCCCCCCCCCCAAATTTAAAAGGTACCATCTTTTACAGTAAACACCATTACTGGTCCTGGAAAAATATAGGTCCAGGAAAAAACATGCTGCTATAACAACATACAGTTTGGTACCGTAGTATAGACTAAAAATAACATGTCATGCATGTATCTGTAGATTACCACCTATTATGAGGTGGATTGGCTTACCGTAAACTACAGTAAAAATCTGAGGGCCACACACTCCTTATTTTAATCCAGTGTGAAGCCTGTAGGTTAAATTATAGTTCTTCTTCGTAGTCACTTATATTACAGGCTACCCTCCCTCCCCAGGTAAAACTACTCCAGCTCCAGCAGGGCTGTTTATTGCAGCAGGCTGATCTCCTGGCTCCCCTCTGCGCAACTTTGTGCAAACAGGCAAGGTGCTGCGTCGCGCTGCCAAGGTCAAGCCTTAACATTCCAAGGAGGGTCTGTGCAGGGCCACGGAGAAGCTCTAGAGGGCGCTGCTCTTGCTCCAGACTCGGTGTCATGCCTGTTTGAGTCCCACATCACAAATATCTAACAAACAAAATCGGATCGACACACACTTTTTTTTAAAAAATGCAAGAGTGCAAGGCAAGGGACAGTGTCTTTATTTTTCTTTTTTTTTCCTTTCTGCTCATTTACCTGAAGCGATTCCACACTTCGCTAACACTTCTCAAAAGAAATTGAAAGAATTTTTTTGAAGTTTACAGTCTTAAATAAAGCAAAACTATTCAGGTCTATATATCTTAAGGATTGTCAAGATTTTTTGGAAAAAAAAGAAGTTACTTATTTTTGGTAATTTGTTCTTTTTTATGGAGAGAAACAGAAAAAAAACAAATTTGAAACCTCATCGGGTTTTTGTACCACTATAATCATTCAAGAAAAAAAAAATCATGGTTAAAAAAAAAAACATCATATTTACTGTGTATTTACTTATTTTGTTTCTTATTATGTGCCTTATAATGTGTTTATAATCAAATAGGTTTTAGAAATATTACCTAAGATATCTTAAGTACTTTGTGGGGTTGGTGAGAGGATTGATTTTATTTGATCTTTTACGTTCTTGTAGGCTTTTTCTTTTTTTTTTAGATGTGTATTTTTGAGGGGACTCAGTGCTGTGTGGTCTTTATAAGTTAATGTTTGGTTCTTTGAATGCATGTTGGAGAAGTGAAGGGTAACATCTGAAGAGCTGTGTCTGCTGTGGGTCTCTCCTCTCTGTGAGAGTCTGAGAGAAGAACAAAGTGTGAGGAGGCCTTGGAGGACGTTTCGGACTTGCGGCTAAACGGTTGCTTCTAAGAGAATTTTCGTTTGATGATCAGACTTAATATGAAAAGAAAATAATTTCAAATCGTCTTTTTTTTAAAGAACGTCCTTAGTTTTGCACAACACTCACCACTTCATCTGCTGTAGTTATGGCAGGTTTAATGTTTCCCCGGCATTCAGACGCACATCGGGATCATTATATTGATGATTTAAAATGAGCAGAAGCCCATTAAGTGACTCAGCAGCGATTATCCTCACGGGTTTGGTTCATAAATGCATGTTCATGTGGAAACAATAGCTCTTAGACGAATTAGCAGAATGCCACTTGATTACAGAAGCATAAAACTGCCTTTTATATGAGCTTCAATTAGACTAGCCGCAAGATTAGTTTCTGATATTAATGTGAGTGTAATAAATGTTGAGTATGTGCTCCGTTATTCCATAATCAAGCAGCTCATTGGGTTCTTATTTGTTTATGTAAATGATAAGACATGTTACTGTTGTCTCACTAGGCCATGCCAGTGTAACTGTGTAATTGCCGAGTTAATTAGTTTTACATATATTACATATATATGTATTTGTTTCACTGTCAGAAAGAATGGCTGTGCACAGTAAATTTTCTTCAAATTCAGATCATTGTATCTTCTTACAAATTGTGATATTGAAACCTGTTCAAATAGCTGAGAACAGCTATGCTAATTTCTGCTAGCCCCCCTTGAGATTTTTAGTAGTGTCTTAGCATTAAGCTAATTCGAGTGCACACAAGCGTTGTTTGCCCATTCTCCGTAAAACACAGACATTTGAGTCTTGTCAAGTACATTGCCTATGTTTTATCTAATACGTACAACAGACGTTAACATACATTTGAGGATGCCACAGTTTTACAGTGACTATTTTAGTAAAGAGCTACAACTGCTGTTTTCCGTTTCTACCATCTGACTAAAACCAGGTTAAACTACAGGTAGTGACGTATCTGGAACTTCCAGAAGGCCTAGAGAGATGTTTGTTCTAACAAATATAGCCCCTCCCATTGTAAATCAAGACTTGATTGGCTGATTGCGCTATCAGCTTCTAATTATTCATTCGTTCATTTTCTGTAACCGTTTAATCCTTACTAGGGTCCCAGGACCCAAAGTCTATATCGGGGTCTACAGGTGCGAGGCAGGGACTCACCCACCTCAGGGTTCCTAATTATATCGGTTGTAATTTAATGTATATGGAGTTCAGTCAAGCTTCAGAAGGCCTAACCAATGAGATAGCTTGTTTGACTCAATCTAGAGAGACAGAGACCACAGTGGAGAAAAACCTGACAGGAGTGTTTTTCATCGGATATTTCAGGAATTTAGCCCTTTCCAGCCAAAAATGTAACGGTGAAATTAGAGTAGTACTACAGTGCCTATGGAGTTAAAAAACAGGCTTGATGAATATTAAACAAGTAAAAATGTCTTCTCTTAAGTTACACTCTGGTGACTTTCAATTACATGCCTTTATCTAAACTGATCAGCCTAAATCTGATCTTAATCTGAATCCAATCTGGATTCACACAGTCATGTGTGGAGAAACCCACAGCATCCAGTGCAGCTTTTCAGGTGTCCCCTCCATAGTGCTGTTTCTGAGCATACCTGTCTGAGACCTCCCCTGTGTGTGTGTGTATGTGTGTGTGTGTGTCTGTGTGGTTTTTGGAGTTTGATCTTATTTACTGTATCTTATATTGGATTCATTTTAGGGGGTTTGGACTGTTTTGTGCTCTGTAGTGAAATGTTTATTTTTCTTATTTTTTGGTTTCTGATTTTGTAAGGATGTGAAAACTGGTTAAAGGTTTAGAGTGTAATTGGTTAGAGTTTCTGTCTGTCTGTCTCTCTGGCTGCACCGGCAGAGTCAGCTTTCAGAGAGAGAGAGTGAGCGAGAGAGACTGAGAGAAAGCGCTTGACTGATCTCCAGTGCTGGTGAGTGCGTTTGTGATTGTGTGTGTACATGTGTGTGTATCGAATGCTGTTGAAGAGGCAGAGCAGCACGCTCTCGCTCCTCTGCTGGCTGGGTGCGGGTACCATTTGTCTGCTTTAGCTCTAAAGCTTTTCATTTACAAACAGGAGAAAAAGCCAGACTCTCATAAACACACGGCACTAAAGCAGTTCATTCTGATAACATTCGTTCGTACCATCAGACTGCATCTCGAGCCTGTATTTGTATTATTTTTTTTTCCTTTTTATTGTTTTTTTTTTTCCTCGACTAAATCATTCTCGATCCCGTCTTGACTCAGGCAACATTGTCCCGCCATGACGTAAGACAATTTCCTGTTGATATCAGCCTGTCACTCAAAACGGTTTGATACTTTCAAGGTTATTATTTTTTTGGTTTGTTTTCTTTTGTTTTTTAAAGGGTTTTATACTGAGAAACTCACAAATAACACAGGACCAAAGTTTATGTGCCTTTCATCTAGCTTATTTGTAATGTTTTTCTTCTTGGATGTATATCAGAACCAACAATCTTCTTTTCTTTTTTTGTGTGTTGTTTCTTTTTGCATTGTTGTTACAAAGTCTGGTTTCCACTGAAGCAAATGTGTCTTACGTTATTGATTTGTTTCCCCTAAAACAGAAGGTCAAGCCATATCATCTGCCCCACTAACCAACCCCTATTATGATATTGAATGTTGGGTTTTTTTCTTTGGTTTTTTTTTTCTCAGCCCTTGTGGATCTGATCTGAAGAACCTTGCATGGAAAAGCTACGCTGTAATTTCATTGACAGCTCACGTAACTGATAGCCTTGGTCTTTAGGGTCAGGGTTTGGTTTAGGCTAGGAAATTAGATACAGCGGGTCATCTCATCTTTATACAAATTCAGTAAAAAAAAAAAAACAAACGATGCTTTATTTCAAATGTGCAAGATATAATGAGTAATGAAACGAAACCAAAGGAATTTGGCTCAAATTGGACTAGTGGGGCGATGTTTAGCTGTTAACTGAAATGTTGCTTTAAAGCAGAGAAGTCGAACCTTATGAATAATTAAAGTACGGGTGCAATGGCTGTTTTTCCTGCTCTTATATTCAGACTGTGCAGTTTTATCTGGGGTTGTGGTTGGGATAATTGTACTGAAAACTGAAATCACCTGCTGTAACGCTGCACAGAGCGGGATCGGCTCGTTCAATGACACGACTGGCCAGTAAGGATCGCTGGCAGTTAAAGATGCATTATGGGTCCCTTCAGTCACGAAAGTTTAGTGTGTATTTTACTCAGTATTCAAAACAGACCATTTGTAAACCATATACAATTAACATAGCTTCATTATGGTAACCTAGATCATCATTACTTTGGTAATCCAGATCACATTATGTTAATTACCTAAATAATGGAGTTCTAATCTAGACTGTCACGTTAGCAAATTAAATAATAGAACCTAAATAATGGAATTCGAATCTAGATCACAGTATGTTAAGAACCTAAATAATGGAATTCAAATCTAAATCACGTTACATTAGGAACACCATACTGTTTTCCATGTCCAATATCAATCCAGTGTCTTTTTCCCTCTCTTAAATGACTAATCTTTTCCTAACACATTTGTCTGCCCTTTGAATCCGAAATGACTACTTACTTCCTCTAGGGGGCGCTACGTAAGATATAAAATTCATTTTTACACCCATGTAGTGCACAGTTTGTCCATTTTGGAATTCTGTACAGTGGCTTTTTGTTAGACAATTTTAAGCTGTTTGGGTGCAGGAGCCTGAATTTGAACTCATACGTGGTGCGTTGATAGGAAGCCATTTAAGCCGTTATGTTACTCAAAGTTTAATTCAGTATTTACGTGATAGTTTAGGCCTTTTCTGATATCCAGTCCAGTGATCTTGGATTTATATAACCCTATTATTAACTTAAATTATGGAGTTCTAATCCAGATAATCGCTACATTAAGAAAAATGTAACTCTAACCCACAAAAAGTAAAGATATTAATAACGTAACACTATCCTACAGCAAGTTACACCGGTAACGTAAGTGTAATGTTAACCTCCATCATAAAACATAACGTGACTGACTTGCAAAACGCACAAAAACGTAACTCCCGTTGCACTCATACTTTAAACCTTGGTGTTAAGGTGTGTTTCTCAACTTCAGAATTCCAGCCATCCTGACTTTTCTATTTTCTCTTTCCACATCTAAACGATCCGGGCTCCGATTAACCGAATTGAGCAGCGAATTTGCATAAAGGGAGGGACTAATCTCAGTGAGCTGTTTGAGGTGGAGCTCAGGCACAGCGCACATACAGAAGTGCCTGCATGGACCTCAGAATGCTTGACACGCCTTGATATACCTAATTTATAGCTTGTATGAATGTTCCACTACCAAAAGGAAACAAGTGCTGTAAATAATGTGTTCCCTTTGTTTTGTTTTTATTTAACCTGGCCAAAAAAAACTGAAAAGAAAAGAAAAAAAAAAGGTTTCGGGGAACAAGATTACACACCGATAATGAACTGATTTTTATATTTATGAAAATCAACAGGATTAAAAAAAACACACACACACGATTTGTCTTCTGTATTTTGATAGCATACCAGTACCAGCTTTCATTTGTAAAGCAGTTTATGTGACGTTGTGGGGAAACGGGGGAGAGAGGACGAGCAGATTCAGTTTATGAGTTTGATGTAATAAAATGCAAATAGAAGATAACTATTAAAGAAACATATTTTCTAATTTTTGCAGTGCATGGTTGATTGAATGTTTTTGTTTTTTTTGGTATTTTGTAGGAAACTTTTCTTTTTTCTGTTTTTAAACTGCTTATTACTATTATGCATAATCATTATTAGAGTTACAGCTATTATTATTATTATTATTAAGCCAGAGTCTCTGCTGACTTTTTTCCTAATCAAACTTTAATTGTAGCATGCCTTGAATAAATGTCATGACATCTGTACTTTCCTCGGTCCTCTGTCTCTTCGTCTCTTTACCTCTGGGTTTGTGTCAGACGCTGTAGGCCTGGATCCTCGTCCAGTGCTGGACAGCTGATCCTGGAACCGACTGGGTCAGTGAGACCACTCGAAATGGTGGCATGTTCTCTCACCCAGTGTGTTCAGAGAGCAGTGTGCTGGCGTGGAGTCCAGGCCCGAGCTAACCCTTCCTTTCTGCTACCTTTTCTCTGCTACAGCCTCTAACTCTCAGCAGTGACCAGTTTCAGGCCTGGAGGGCCACAGTGCAGGTCAGCCTTTTCCCTGCTCTGTCACAGTTTAGCACAGACCACCGTCTGCTGAGTCACCCACACATCAAATTTACAGTTTTCCCCTCAGGTTTGGGACAAATGTGCATTTTAAAGATGTAAAAATATATGAAAATGTTTGGTTCTGGCCGAACTATCACTTTGATCTAATGCAGATGTTCCCAACTCTTACCCTCCAGTGTTTCCCCCACCCTTAAAGTCTGAAATGTCCATGCATGAAAGGAAGCTACGCTTTCTGAAATGAATCTCCAACATGAGCAGGGAGAACGATGACCCGTCCTGGACTCAACCGCCCCCCACCAAACTGAAGTTCACTAACCGTCACTCTGCCGACCCGCATTGCGCTCTGTGTAAACACTGCCAGCTTCTGCTGTGTGTTCTGCAGTCTGCTTAGCACATCTCCCTCCTTCTCTCTTTCTCTTTCTCCTTCTCTTTCTTTTCTCTTTCTCTCTTTCTCACCGAACACAGGCCTGCCTGCTCTGATCAGTAACAGCAGAGGCTCAGTTTCACCCTCCCACACCGAATTTAATCCTATAATGAAGCAGCAGAAATTCACCCATGACTCTTAACATCCTCAGGGGATTAATAATTATAGCAATAGGCCAAAAATCATTTTTACGGTCACCCTCCCTTCCATCAAATGTAGCTGATGAGGCATGTTTGCTTCTTTTAGTGTTTCACTGGAACTGTGAGGCTGACAGACACATGTGGTTTGAGCCCTCTTGAGTAGTAATGTCTGCCTGTACGTTTGTCCATATTCCTAAAATAACAATGTCACACCATGTTAGTGTGTGATTTAGGGAGGCAGTTTTCACAATATTGAACTGACATTAGCTTCAGCTTCAGTAAAACTGATAAAGCAAACTTCAGATGCCAAACGTCTTAATTTGGGGGATGTTTTTGATGTTTGGTTGATTATTGAATCATACAGTATGCGTGTTTTTGGGCAGGGTAAAGTGAACTCAGGCAGTGAAACACTGAACTGTATGATGCACAATTTCACAATTGCAATACTGATTACAGGGCTGACTTGAGAGTTCACTGTCCAAGCAGAATGGGGTGTGGCAGAAAGTCCTGCACTGCGAAAGAGAACAACATTCAAAGATTTGTTGCTGGGTGTATGTGTTATGACAGCTGCACACACACACACACACACACACACACACACACACACACACACACACATAAAAACACATACCATCTAATGTAACACCTCACAAACAAAATCCTCTGAAGCTGAATGCAAAACTAGCTGAACAAATGTGGCAATATGTCATTGCAAAAGAAAAGGATTTACAGTCATGCAGTAACAATAAACTTATAAAGGATAAAGGCAGTTGCATGGGTGGGACACAAATGATAAGCATGGTTGAGTAACAATTTCCTAACTGCATATTTTCATTTTCTTTCAGTGGTTTGTAGTTCCACTATAAACCACTAGAGGTTGGCAGAGATCCTGAAGATGCTTGGCTGCATAGTATGAGACTTTAGTCTGCAGATTAAAAACACTTTCTTTGGCTGATCATATTGTAGTCTGCACATGTATCACAATTACAATTAAAATCCATGTGTGTATACAACAATTTCCAATTCACACAGCAAGCCCACCAATATTAATTCAATATGGACGAAAGTATTGGGACTCACCTGTTTTTCATGGTTTGGGCTAGGCCCCTTACTTTCAATGAAGGGCCGTCTTAATGCTTCAGCATACCAAGACATTTTGGACAACACCATCCAACACCTTTTGGGATGAACAGGAACGGAGACTGCAAGTCAGGCCTTCACATTCAATATCAGTGTCTGACCTCATAAATGTTCTACAGAATGATTGGGCACAAATTCCCATAGACACTCTCCAGAATCTTGTGGAAAGCCTTCCAAGAAGAGTGGAAGCTAATATAGCTGCAAAAAGGCTCTGTATAAAAGTCTATGTATTTGAATGTAGTGTCATTAAAGTCCCTGTTGGTGTACTGGTCAGGCATCCCAATACTATTGTCCATATAGTGTATGT
>JBBPCY010000035.1:1706607-1717165 GCA_037974405.1 Brachyalestes nurse | reverse complement strand
AGCTATAAACACCCCAATAGCTTTTGTAATAGCTTTAGCTTGGTTGGACTGGGCAGCAAAGGGCTGCTTAAATGCCGTGGATATCAGCGGTAGTTGCGCAGCCTTTAAACCACGTGCGCCATACAGTGGAACTTTTTTTTTTTTCGAATCTTCAGATCATGTGCGTGCCGAACCGTGGAGAGAGATCAGTTCGGATCATGGCTTAACAGTGATCTGTTGCACCACTAGTAAGAGCAAAAAGAAGAGAGTTACAGTAATCAAGTCGTGAAGTGATGAGACTATGAACAAGAACAGCATTGGTATGGGGAGTGAGGGAGGGGCGGAGGCGATTTATTTCGCGTAAATGAAACACTTAAGAATGGAGCTGGATATTAAACTGGAGGGGAAAATCTAAACAAAAAACAAAGGAGAACTTGTTTATATAGTGCTTACCTATAAATAATCTGGCATCAACATTGGGATATTTGCCCAGCAGCTTTTTACACACATCAATAGCTGGATCGTCGTGGTCTTGGACACACAGAAGAATTTCATACTGAGAAAAACAAAGAGATGGAACAACATTAACAGTCTGTCCCATTCCATCATAGTAAGACAGAACAAGAAGGTAACAAAGGTTACACGTTAAATCACTGACATTTGAAGAGCTGAGAAGAATTGCACCTTTCCAGACACGCCCACCAAAACCACACACAGGCCTAGTTTAAAGTTAACAGTCTTCTCAGAAATCTTATGCTAAATCCACCAGCAACAGAAGCAAACAATGTCTGAGTTCAGTAAAATGTGGTCAACCAAAATGTGATCAGTGAACCAACGCATGCTTGGTGGGGGAATGTGCTTCTTTAGTTTTAGACTGTAAGGCTAATGTGGCTGACAAATAATGGATCCATGAAACTTTATGAACAGACAAAAAAACACAGACAAAAGTATGTTACAGCAGGAGCAGAAATTCTGAAGGCTCAACATTGTCTGTACTTAGCAGTATAGCCATCATGCAAGGCCAAAAACCACATAGGAAAGTTTACTTGGGATCACTAAACTCAATACAGGTTGCAGCAAGTGTGTAAATGATCTAAGCATGCAGTTAACACAATGTTAAATGTTAGTTATGCTAGCGTCATAGCTCCAACATAAAAACTGAAGACAACTTCAGACACCTAATGTGTCTTGGATAGATCTGACGGTGTTGGAGGGCAGACCAATGAGTGATTTGTTGGAAATGAACCCATAAACAACAAAGGTTTGGTTGGAGAACCACGGTTTTGATCATCATCCACTTCCACTTTTCAGATTAAGTTATTACTGCTATAACAGCTTTTCCAAGAGGACCCACGTATAAGTGAAAAACCCTGTTGTTGTGTTTTGATTAAAAAAATGCCTAAAAATGCCTATTTTTATAGTGTAAACCCTAAATATGCCCCAAATATGCATCCAGAATACTTTTATTTTAATTTTATACTCAGTTTTTATACTTTTATACTCGTAAAGGTAAACCCATATTTGCCTCTTTTAATTTAACTTACAGTAATAAAAATGCAGGGCTTTAAACAAGAGAAACACAGGGGAGATTCTGGTCTGGAGCACCACAGATGCTTCAAACGGCAGCAGCAAGGAGAAATAAATAATCATAATCAGAAAACTTTATTGAAACCTGGAGGAAAATGCTTAAAAACCGCATTAGCAGTTAACATTAGCAGCGTGCAGCGAGCCAAAACAAAGGCTTGTACACAAAAGAAACATTGAAATAACTCTCTCTACCCACATGTTTAGACAGGGCACAGCTTACTAATACTAAATAAACTAATAACTGTAGAAAATTTGGGAACCATTTTTAAAACACAAATACGAAGACAAGACATGGAGCAGTCACACACACGTGTACTCTCTCTCGCTCACTCTCTCTCTCCCTGATCTATAATCAGTTTTTGTGAGAACATCCATTATAAAAAAGGAAGAATCTGATTCAAAAGCAGTCCTCTCCAGTCCTGGTTTCTGAAATGGCCGCATGTAGCGGTGAAGTTTTGTTCAGTCCTAAATAAGATTCATAAGTCTGCTCCACCTTTGAGAGTTGGGGGACTGTATTTGCAGAAGTATTTTGATTTAACATTTACATGTACTGTCTGTCACCTGTCTTAGTCTCATAGCTTCAGTTCTAAACTAAAGAAGCAAAATATGGACTCCAAATTTGTCTTGACTCACTGAGGTAAATTCTGTGAATTGGTTTGTTTTTTTCTTGGTGAAATATTCCTTCTATCTACTCAACCTGATATAGGGATTCAGTCTGTATAGTAGGGTAAAAGCTTCCACTACAAGGCTGGACACCAAACAGGCCTGGCTGAGACATTTGGGGTAAGTGGAAAATTGTGTAAAACTTTGTCTGAGTCACTGAGTCACAGAGACGCCTCAGTTCTTTTCAGCATTGCACCATCCACAGATTGATGCCTTCGCAAGTTATATGGGATAAGAGCATGCATTAAATGAATTGGTGTAAAAGGTGAAACTTTTAAGACAGTTGATTTTGGCCTGATCTAAATAAATCGGCTTCCACCCGAGTTGTTGACATCTGGGCTTACAAAGGAAGGCCCTCATTCAGCTCCATCCCCCTCCTTCTCCTCCTTGCAATAGTCACAAAACAAGCCGCTAAGAGCTAAGAGAGACCAGTGAGGAGAGAACGCCCTCTCTGATACTGAGGTTTGGCTCCGAGCCTCGCTAAAAGAGGGCCAGAGTAAGAACAGGCGAGCACTATGAGGGCGGCCTGTCCAGCAGCAGACAGCACTCCAAACAGTCCTCCTGCTCGCTGCTGCTACGTGTTATTCTTCTGAGGCCGAGCCATTGAGACCGTGTTGCCATGGCTATGGCTGAGTGACCTGGGGGCTTGGAGACAAAGACCCTTTTTCTGCATGACTGGGGACACAGGGAATCCACAATGGCCCAGGGCACGGTAATAGAGCTGTGCTGAAAGAGTGGGGGAGTTTTAATGAATCATTGATGAAGCAGACCCTGGGCCAGTGCTGGCCTGTTTTCTCTCAGCAAAAGGATAAGCAGCACTCGCCATGGTCAACTGACCCAAGATCAGTCTTGCGATAGGAAATCCCGGGCTCTCCATCTGTTCCGGCAGGACCTGATTCAGCTGCAGAGCTGATTGGACTTGCTCGGGGCTGTGACCCCGCATGGTGCACAGCGTTAGTAATGAGAAGCAATAAAGTGGAACTGGAAACCACTGGGAACTCTCACAAGCCATTAACAGCTGAGTTTGAGTTGGAAAGCCCTTCAAGCAGATCCAGCAATTTTATCTCTGTCCTGTCATTAACCTAATTGGACATGTAGGAAGGAATAAGATGGAAATCTTCATTTATACAATAAACGGTAATGGTAGTCCATCAATCAGGATAGTTCATTCTCTCCTCCAACAATAGTTTGAAGGAAGTTGATTAAACACTGTTTCGTAGTTTATTAAGCGGCACATGCGATGTAAAACCAAAATTTCTGTCCCTATTCAAATAAAATAATTCAGAGTAGTATACAAACATTTGTAATGGAAAATGCTTTATGTTTTTAGACATTTCTATGACACCATGCCGAGAGAGAGAGAGTGTGTGTGTGTGTGTGTGTGTCTGTGGCAAGGGCAGCTGCACTTAAGGTGACTTTGAGAATGTATGTTAGATGCACAGATAAAGAGTTGTGCGGTAGGGTGACGACTATAGGGTGAGGATACAAACTTTGTTCCATTGTGGGTAACGGCAACACTCTTAGCAAAGAGAACAAACCACAAGCTCACAACCAAGAGAAATTGTTCATTTTTCCCCTCTCCTAACTGATTTGAGTCAAGTTTTTTTTTCTACAACACACTCTAGGTCTCAAAGGTTTCTAAATGTATCCTTCACCTCCCAGTCCACACAGTCCAGGCATGGAAATGAAGCAGTAAAAACAGCCTGTTCTGAATTCACAGTTTCTGTGCTATAACATCAACAAACATTAACTTTATCCACCAATTCTGTCTAACGCAGTTTCGCTCTCTCCATTCATGCTGATGTTAGATAAAAGGCACAACATGGAGCAACCAATAAGAAAAGAGCTAATTTACATATCAGTATTAAAAGCCCAGAAAAAAAAATACAAATAGTATTAAAAATGAAATACAAAACAAATGTAGAAAATACTGGTTTTATGCTAACAAAGTGTATACGTGTGTGTGTGCGCGCGTATACATTTTTTTATAGAAAAAAATTAAGAAAAAGTTTATTTAGTAGTACGGCGAAAAACGAACTGTATACTGGAAGGAGTTATACGGGAAGGGGTGTGTCAGGAAGACTGTCAAACAGACCTGAATAAGCCACAACACCCAAACATGGTTTGACCCAGAACAGTACAATGCAAAGTTGCAAGTGAAGCCGAAACACGTGCAAGAAATCCGCAAAGCTGTAACGCACTACAATTTTTATATTCCTTTGAGGTCAGACTGACACCATTTGTTGACCGTGTTCCAGGAAAGTACAGAAAACATAACAGGAAAAACACAGACTTATTTAAATGCAAAAAAAGCGTGGCGAGTCCCTTTCGTCCAGCTAAAGCCATTAATCCTGACCCAAGAAATGACATTTATATCACTACAGAGAGAACAGATAATGTGTTCACTTCACAGGAACCGTGTTCAGTTCAGTCCTGCCAGGTAAAAAAAAAAAACAAAAAAAACAAAAAAAAAAAAAACCACATCCTCACACATGGAACATGTAGTTTTTCCACGAATCACGTTGGTCCTGGAACCCACAGAAGCGCAGGAACACTAAAGACATGCTAATCTCCGTAGTGTGTGTTTCAATGACAAGTGGAGGAGCAACTGTTTTTAGCTTATGAGAAGCAAAATAAACAAAGAAACAAACAAATAAATAAATAACCAGGAAATAATAAGAGCCTCATTAACTCGCTTTAGACTGTCATTATAAAACAAGTTATAAAACAAGTTTTGACAAAAAAGTAGATGCGACAGAATGATACATATATCAAACAAATTAATAGTCAAAAACACATACACACACAAAGCCACATACTTCACCATTTCCTGTGCTTGGGCAAGTCTGTTATCTTTAATCTACAAAACCAAAATGATCCCAGCTGAACTGTTTTTACATTCAACTCACATTTTTAAGAGCTGAGATGCAGTTTTTATTCTGGCCATTTTAAACAACACTGTTAATGACAATGTTACATCCCAGTGGGGCAATTGAACCTAAAAAAGGTCTCAAAAATGCTTAACAAATACACACACTTTCTCACACAATCTCTCACACACACACACACACACACACACACACACACTCACACACACACACGCTCTCACACACACACACACACACACACAGACACACACACAGATACAGACACACTCTCACACACACACACACACACACACACCCCAACTTGTGCCCCCAGAACCGCTCTGACCAGCTGAGGTCTGGACTCCACAAGAACCTATAAAGGTCAGTGGTTCTGCAGGACATCCTTTAAGTCCTGTTAGCTGTGGGCTCGTTCCTTCATGGATCAGACTAGTTTGTCCCTCAGAAGCTTGATCGGATTGAGGTCTGGAGAATCTGGAGGACCTTGAGCTCTTTGTGATGTTCCTCAGACGGTTCCTGAACAGAGTCTGCAGTGTGTGTGTGTGTGGGGGGGGTCATCCTGCTAAAAGAGGAACTGGCATCAGGAACAGCGTCTCCATGAAGGGTCTGCAGAGTCAAAGTAATGCTGGGCATATACTGTGCGATTTTTGGGCCATTTTGAGCTGATTTTTCACTCGTGTGACCATTTTGGGGATCGGGTCGAGTTTCGCCTTAATCGTGTGCTGAAGCAGTGCCACGAGCCGATTTAACGCAACCTCTCACACTGCGCCTGCGCAAACACAGAATTTTAGCCCGAGTGTGTAGAACGCAGTACATGCGGGCTGGTTCTGGCTGCAGCTGATTTCAACACTGTGTCTTCAGAGGTACTGAGATATCCACATATCTGTTGCAGCAGAAATTTGTTGTGCTTCCAAAAAACTTGTCAGTGATGCAGGGTGTCAAATTTTGGGATGTTTGAGCATTTACATCCAAAAATGTTGGATAGTGAAGGGCTAGAGTTTTGTATTAATGTTACTCACTAGGTGGCGCTCTAAGTTGTAATGAGTTGTAATAAACGAGTTGTGATGAGCCTGGGTCATGCTCCTCATCGAGGTCTCTACTAACCAAACAAATTTTGTCATTTTTTTTGCAAACTGGTTGCTAAGCTATTAGCCAAAAGTGCTATGAGCCTTCTCCACCTGAGGGGGTTGTAGTGTGAAGGGACACGTCCAACTAGGGACAGAAATCTAAGATTGTTTACTGGCCATATGGGGCTACAGGCACTCTGAGCTCCGTGTGGACTGGAGAAGTTTAAGTCCGTAAGTGATAAGTATCTCTGTAGAGGAACATAAAGAACGACTCACGGACCGAACCCTTCCTCCCAGCAGGAATGTCTGAGTGAAGATGGGGGACTGGAACTTCCTGGGCGGGATCCTTGAGGAGGTGCACATCCACTCCACCATGGTGGGGAAGATCTGGCTGACCATCCTCTTCATCTTCCGCATGCTGGTGCTGGGCGTGGCGGCCGAGGACGTGTGGAACGACGAGCAGGCCGACTTCATCTGCAACACCAAGCAGCCCGGCTGCCGCAACGTGTGCTACGACCACGCCTTCCCCATCTCCCTCATCCGCTACTGGGTTCTGCAGGTCCTTCACTTCACTCCAGCTTCACCGCACCTTGTCAGAGCTTCCACACACCCATCAGACCTGCTCACCAACAGCACAGGGGCTCCTTTACCAGAGCAAGGGGAGAACATGCTCTAAAGCAGCTGCTGGCCTAGTGGTTAGGGGGTTACCCCTGCAATCAGAAGGTTGTGGGTTCAAACCCCAACACTGCTAGTGTCATCGCTGAGGTAGCAAGATACCATCCACACACACTGCTCCCCTGCGGCCCTCATTGGTGGCAGCCTCCTGGTTCACTTGGTTAAATGCAGAGAAAGAATTTTAAATTGTTCACAGTGTGTGCTGTGGCGTGTTCATGCATGACTGTAAGGGGCCACTTTACTTTAAATCGAGGTTCCAGGACCTCCAACACCAAGCTGATCGCTTCATACCTACAAAACTCATTTGCAGACACACACATTTAACTATTTATGGTACAGAACTTCCTCTAGAGTCGCTTGCGGCCCACAAAGAACACATTCGCTGTCAGAACATAAAACATATGTTCAATTTGTCAGTTTTTAGTCATGACCTGAAATTGCCAGCCCCTGTTTAAACTGGGTTTTAATTACTTCAGCTTCAGCATAAATGTAATTCAATCATAGTCGTCTCTGCTTGCAGATGTGCGTCATAAATCTGACCTTGTCGTCTTTTAATCGCATGTACACTATTTGTATGAGTTCTACGCAAAGTTTTATAAATGAGACCCCAGGACTCTAAGAAAAGTTTTAGTGGTGGTCTACAAGTGAGACGCACACAAAAATGACCTCCCATAAACCTCTAAAGAAGATTTCATTTCCACAAGCTTTAAAACGTTTCTAGCTTCTTCAGTCACTGAAAGAGTGAGTTTAAAGTTTTTGTCAAAAACATTTATCAATACTTTTAGCAATAAATCATTATTTGATTTTGACAGCTGTATACTGGGGGAACATCACAGCTCTACATGTTCTTGACCAGGTTTTACAATGAGATGGAAATTTAAGGCGTAGCATTATCACTATTACAATTATTAAAAGCAATTTTAATTAAAAAAAATAAAAACCTCCTCACTGGTAGGAAATCCATATTTGGGGGTTTTCTGTATTCTGCCCTTAACACTGTGACACTTTCACAGTGAACGGACATATAAAAATGGTCCAAAACATTTTTACCCTCTCGTTAAGTTCCACTTCAGAGATGATATTCTGTTATGTGACTTCATTACAGGAGAGCTACTACGTTCCTTTAAGGTTCTCCTTATAAAGTGAAATAACACAAACCCTCAGGACCTTTAGTCAAAGTGTCGCTTTAAATAACAAACTGTTACAAGCAGCTCTGACCCTGTTTTGGTGCGTTAGACTCTTACCGAGTGGCTGCTGGATGCTGTGAAAACACAGAAAAACATCTAAAACGAGAAACATCTGCACAAATCGGAGAATCCTTTTCACCCACCACCGAAATCTGGAAGGCAGCAAACGGGACTCTCTTCAGCGGGAAACTATGAAACTGAGAGTAATATATTATCTTTGTTCTACTCCCAGTGTCCGCTCAGTCCGAATGAGGAGGTGAATTCCGGCGGGAAAATGCTGCAGGACACTTCCTGTCATCATCTCAAAGGAATAAGGACAACCGGAAAGCATTTCTCCCGAAAACGCAAAATGTGATTACGCTCCAGTGTTAACAGAAGCCTTTGCTGAGATGCACGGATAAAAACGGCTCTACAGCGTCTCCCAGAGCCAGACAGGAAGCTCCAGCACTTTACTGTCCTTCAGAGGCAGCGTCTAAAACAGGCAATAACGCGCTGATTAATTTTAATAAACCATAAACAGTGACACACGACTTTCCTTTCAAACTGACCTTAGGTTTTAGTTTGCCTTCAGCTCTGCAGGACTGATTTTTAATCTCTTTTAAGGCGATTCGCCCACCGTTCTCTCTCCATACATTACAGAGACGACTCGACCTCAGAAACCTCATCTTTAACGATAAACCAATCAAAATGCTGTTCACACACATTAAATATTAAACGTTTTAGTGGAACCATGCCAAAATTCCAATGGGCTTGGGTGAGAAGTAGCTCCAGAGAACAGGTGGAATAATAATAATAATAATAATAATAATAATAATAATAATAATAAGGATTAACAATAGCATGACCGCTTTTGCAAACACAATAAAAACAGATTCCACACAACCAAGGTGCAGCAGAAAATATATATTGAGTTTTACAAAATTAAATACATCATCAGACTCCAACAGATGAGTCTGTCCAGTTTTTCTCCAGTATAATTACAGAATGTGCTCAACTGCGGTAGTGGAAAATCATATTACAGATTAAATCTCAAAAAAAGACTCAGTTTTATTATTAATATTAATAATAATAATAATAAAGAAACTAAAGAGGACAGACTCTGCTCTGGGCTTCATTCTGCTCCGTCCTCAGAAGGTGGTTCATACTGCAGGAGCTGGAGAGACAAAGAGGGAAGGAAAACTGGTCAAAACACCCGAGTTAATAGTCTTGCCCTGTTCCTGGACCATTAGAAGTAGCTCTTGCCCTGTTCCTGGACCATTAGAAGTAGCTCTTGCCCTGTTCCTGGACCATTAGAAATAGCTCTTGCTCTGTTCCTGGAACATTAGAAGTAGCTCTTGCCCTGTTCCTGGAACATTAGAAGTAGCTCTTGCCCTGTTCCTGGAACATTAGAAGTAGCTCTTGCCCTGTTCCTGGACCATTAGAAATAGCTCTTGCTCTGTTCCTGGGACATTAGAAGTAGCTCTTGCCCTGTTCCTGGACCATTAAAAAGTGTCTTTGTCTTCGGAATCCTTCGCCCCTTGCCAGCTCTTACCTGTTCCTGGGGCAGGAAAATTACCCACAGTGCTGGATCTTACCCTGTTCCTTAGCTCTCTGTTCTCCTCCAGCAGAAGGTCGTATTTCTGCTGTAGCTCCGTCAGCTCCTGGCGCAGAGACTCCACGTCAGTAGGCTCCGGGCCACCCGTGTTTAGGTGCTGCTTTATGAATCTGACGAGGACCTGCTTAAGGCTCAAAACTCCATCAGCACACAAAACCAGCCAGACACATTCCATACTCTTCACACAGTCTCACTACGACTCACTCTATAAACACCAAACTTAAAATCTGTCTGTAAATATTACTCATATGATCGGATAGCCACAGACTCCTTTCCTCCTTTCCCTACATTTGTTTTTTCCAAACTCTGGACATGATTAAATTGCTCTGTGTAAAATAAGATCTACAGCAAGTTTTTAAATCATTGTTTCCAATACAATGTTTTAACACCTGAGAGCTAACATACCTGCTGTATTAAGAATAATATGGGAATAAGCTCTTACACAACAACAAATCGCCCATATTTCTCATAATTTTCCTGTTCTATTCAAGAGGAAATCACAATTAGTGCTCGGACTGTGCACTCATGATCAGTCCAATAGACCAAAATCGAACATGAAAAGGTGGTATCGTGACTAGAGATCGACTGATATAGCATTTTACCATAATCGGTTATCGGGTTTGTAATATCGGGTTCACAGATAAACACCTTGTGGCCATCTTGTGGGTGTTTTGAATTACGCGCATGATCACCCCTGCAGCACGGCGTCTGAGGGGAAACAACAACTGCGTGCAAAAGTAAAGTATACTTACTTGCTTTCCTATATTTAGTAAACTTTAACATAACAGCTATTAATGCACAAATTAGATGTGTTACATAAATTACTGATACGTAGTTTATGCAACTTGGCTCTAAGAAATAAAGACGAACTCACAGAGTCACGTAAGATAATCCGTCAAATCCTTTCACAATAAAGACGTA